>JAVQJD010031288.1:0-22050 GCA_036023655.1 Nannoperca australis | reverse complement strand
CCCCCCCACACACACACACACACACATACATACACACATACCATCACCTGCAAAAATATGTATGTTTAGTGTCTCAAACACAAGCACACACACACACACACACACACACATATAGGCGTGCACACTAATATGCAACCATCTTACAAAGAGCAGATTACCACATTGTCTCACAAATAAAGTGTACATCTTGTTCAGTTTCAGCTGTTGTGAGACTGACAGGTGAACGGTTCAACACCAAATAAATAGATACATTTAAAAAACACATACAGAGTTGCTCACCTGATCTAAACATATCCGTTAATTCCAGGTCATTTCATGAAACAAGTAACTTTTTAATTGGCTGTCTGATTAGTGTAATATATTTCTCTGGGGTTGTGTAGAGTGTCAAGCTCAGAATCTAAGTTACAGGGAAAAGAATGAAAGAAAATAGCAAAGCATGTCCCTGCAAAAGGAGTTGCCATTACCTAAAGGAATAACAAAATACTTGAGAAAATTGCTCAGTTAGTTTTTAATCTCCAAAACTAATATCATAGTTGTCAGACTCTGTTGACAAGACATTACTTTTTGATCTTGAACATTTTTAACGTTGAAGTGCTGTATACCATCATCCCAGGCTCAGAGAAAACCAAATTAGAGGAAATTCTGAGATGTCATTGTTTTAAACATATTTAAATACACAAATTGAGCTTGTGGAACAAATTATTCATCTGCTGCTGGATGCCAATTTCTCCATATTTCATACATCTAAAGCTCAGGTTATTTTCTTAATCTGAGCTTTGAATTCATCGCACAGCAAAATCTTCTCTTCCGTATTTGTCACCAACATAAAAAAGCCACTTCTCTGACAGTCGGAGAGCACCCAACTCTGACTGAACAGGAATATCAGAGTGAGAAATCTTTGCGCTCCAAAATGACAAAACTTTAAGCCAATCTTGCTTTAAAGTAAAATATAGAAAATGATTTAATGTTTTCAGACTAAAAGCCTAAAAGTATTTCATTATAGGATGTTAATGGATGCACTGTATAAAATTGGAAGTTAGACCTTTTAGCTCGATATGCACTTAAAATTCAACATTATCTTTTGAAATTAATTAGCAGCAGTAAAAGCAGATGTTTTGACAGTTTTGCAGGTGAGCTTCTAAAATATCAATCAGATCCTGTTTAGCTTACACTGTGTATAGAAATAAATACATGTTCATCTAAATATATACAGTCAATACATGCATAATTATTAACTCATCTTAAAACTAATGCGTATGCTGATCCATTATCCAAGATCCTGGGGGAACAGGAAGTGTGTTTCCTACCTTAATCTCTGTGCACAGCGGGGTCAGAACTCTTCTGGTGTGAGATTTCCTCGTCATTTTCCTCTGGAAGACAAAATCAGAGAGAGGGACAGAGAAGAAAGTGAGAAAATATCTGTCTAATGACATGAATGGGCTCCGAGCTCGCATCAGAAAGCAGTTCTATTAATTACTTAATCTCTGTTCTCTGTACTACTTTTTGATTGCCTTGCCCTTCAAATCTTTGAAACAATACATAGTTCTAATTCCCTTACATTCATGACATTACATTAGTAATAACATTTTTTTTTATGTGCTGTTTTCACTGGATATGTTTTGTTCCAAACTGTTGCAATCGATTACTTCTTTTACAAAGGATCTGTTGATTGTACAGCCTTCACACTGAACATATCACCATGATGCAATGTGTTGAAAACGTGCACACTACAGGTGGTTGCATAAAGCTAGTCTTGGTAGATTATTTACACTGAGCTGATGCATTGTTTCCGTCATTGAACTCCCTTTATTCCCATTTCAGTCTGTTCCTTTTAACACAGCTGAGCAGTTGTTTTATATTCATTAATTAACTAGTTAATTCATTAACTAAATTTACCAATTAGTTTTGTGAGAGGACATCATTTCATAAAAATACAGGCAATGTGAAGAATTGTTGCATTCAATGTTTTCAAGGTTATAGTGATAGTGTGTTTTTGATGGTCTGTTAATTGCCGGCAGGATTTAAAAATGTGACTAATTCTCATCCTGATCTTTGGCCCAGTATTTTTCTCACTGCATTATATGAAAAAAAAATGCACTGGATTAGTGCTCAAGATGATTTTGGTTCAGGTTAATTGAAAGTGTTACCAAGACTCGCAGAATTTCAATTTCCAATTACTGAGAAAACTAACACTATAAACAAACAACAAATATCCTCATTTAAAAATGTTTAAAGAATTTCACCACTGCTGTAAAACAGATGCTATATGGCACCAGAGGACAGAAACAATTCTAACATAATGAGGCATTTGGTATGCAGAACTTTATTCAAACGTTTATTCTTCGTGGCATAGACTCAATTTGAATATTGTCATATGATATGGTAGCATCACACAGTTGCTGCAGATTTGTCGTCTTTTGTCGTATGGAGACACTGACTGCAGCTGCGGCTTGACAGCTTCAGCTGTGGTGCTCGACAGGCACTGACGAAGGCTCGAGCCCAGCAGGAACAAATGTTGGCTGGAACAGGAGTCTGGGTAGCCAACTCTGGAGAGGCAGGATCGGGACAGGTAGGTAGTGGTCTAGCTGGATCATGAAAGGCAGGCTGCAGCCTCACCAACCCAAACCTGATAGACTGGAGTGCAGGCTGATGGTTAGTTGGCCAGGAAGCAGGCAGGAAGCTAGCAGGCTGGTGGCTAGCGGACCAGTCTATAGAAATCCTTAAGAACTTGTAGAAGGAAAACTGGAGGAGGCGACTGTCTGCTGGGTTCATGATTGGTGGATTAATTCTGTTACGATGCATGACTTGGGATTCAGGGAAAGGACCCAAGTGCAGACAGATGGAGGCTCCAGCAGTTCAAATGTTTTTTTCACAAGACTTACATGCAGGTGCAGTTATTTCTTTATATTATTTATATATAAATAAATATATAGAAAATAAAGATGTGATAAGATAAGATTAGAGATTGAGATTAGAGAATAAGATTGTGAGCTCCTAACATAAAGTAATCATTGGTTTTAATTGCAGGAAGCAAGTGTGACAGGCTGCAGCACAGTTTCAGCTCCTTCCCGTCACTCCTGTTTCCTTCACGAGCTTTGACATCAACTTCTCGAGCTAGATTGCAGCCAGCTAGGCTTGTGCAAGCAGAGCTGTTCTTTGTTCCTCTTCCTCTGAGTTCACTTTTTCCCATCTGCATCCATCCATTCCTTTATAGGTTTTTTATTAATTCAGCTGTGATTGCCATACTCAATGTCTGGCATGAAGCCACCTCACTCAAATGAGCAAATCAATGTAGAAAATTGGTGTAATGAATTCAGGATGGTCTTGTCCTTGAACATGGAATAGTTTGTGATAAATGGCTTTCCTCCAACTCTGCATTTATCTTTTCATTATCAGACACAACCCCTTCTTTTTTCACTTTACAATGTGCTTATGCAAAGAAAAAACACATGCCTCACCTTCTCTCATGATTCTCTCATTCCCATACCCTTTCCCGCCTTTGCAACCAAACCATGCTGGATCACGCAATAAAGATTAGGTACAATAGTTAACAATATGGCACTTTCACAAATGTATCATTTATATACCTACAGAATCAGTTTGAAATAAAGAAAAAGTTGATTCCAAAAAGAGTACAAGATCTGCTGTGTTTAGCCCACTAATTATTAGCCTCTGTCTCATCTCATATATTAACACTAATTACTGCCTCCTCTCTCTGTGCGACAGAAAGGTTGGGGATGCATTTTTAAGCAGGCTGATGCCATCAATAATTCACACGCAGCATTCACTAACAATATGTGTGATTCTGTTTGCCAGAATTTGTGAATTTCTTTCAAGTACGCCTGCTTTGTGCAGGCACATATTTACAAATAATACTCTAGTGGCCCGTAGAGGAAGAGATCTACAAAATCAACACTGCAGATGCAACATGTACTGCACGAGTTATCATTTCTGTCAAGCCTGCAACAGAGGTACAACTACAAAAATCTATAAACCTACCAAAAAAAAGACACATGACAAGATTAGAACCATATTCCTTCTTCTGTTGCTGTCTGTAATTCTGCTGGGAAAGACCCAACTAGCTGTCAAATTGTAATAGTAGATGAGCCAAAAGCAGACACAGCCTCCTGTAGAGAAGTGTCATGAAAACTGTCCACACTGCTGCTGAAACTCCTACACATCTCACAGGCTGTTTGACAACAGTCTAAATGACGGCCAGCAAACCCATGATATTGTCAATATGCTCACAAAATGATGCATTTGTAATTTTTTGTGTGTGTGCGGGGGCGTTTGAATGACTCACTAGTGCTGGCTTTCCGTCCAAGCCACAAATATACTAATGAGGGACAGCTTATCTGTGTCTGAACAACGGCCACACTGAATCACGGAGAAGAGACTAAAGCATGTGCACTCTCACACATAAAACACACACACACACACACACACACACACACACACACACACACATTCCTTCTGTAATGACAATTCTCCAGTGAGGGAGAACGACCCAGGTTGTGACCAAATCTTCCATCTTGAGCCACTTTGTAGACAAACAAATAAACATTTATAAAACTATGCTTGGCCCTCAGTTATCAGTGTGGTGGGGTTACTGTATGTCGGAATAGAGGCTTTAAAGGTGTGAGGGAAAAAGATAAACTTTAATCTGCCCTCAAAGTCCAAAGATAAGCAAACTTAAAGATTTAAGGAAAGACAAAAGTCAAAAGACGATCACGCTGTTTAAAGCACAGAGAATCCCTTAAAGTCTTGTTCTGGAGAAATGTGCTAAATCCATGTTATATCAGACTAACAGGGAGCAGGCTATTGTGGATGATTTATATATAGAGAGCATATGGTTGCTTCAGTGTCCAACGGCCAACAGATGGAGGCGCAAAGCAAGAAAGAGAGGGAATATGGGGAGACGACTATCATTTATTTAGCACACCAGCAGCCAACCACTTCTCAGCATTGATCTGTTACTACGGCTTACATAATGCATTTTTTATCATCGCCCAGTAAAAATTCAACACATGACCAAATCCCAGACAGTGATTCCAAAAGTAACACTTGTTTGTTAGTGGCCAGATAATGGTGTCCCCATTTCCAACTATGACTTCATCAAACTTTCTGGGTATGTGTCAAATTATCTGTACTGTTGGTCTTTTTCTAACATTTCTACACACTTATCCCAAACTTCATCTCAAGAGAGCATTCAAATTCAAAATGGCCGATGTCTTACCACTCTGAAAGTCTCTGAGGCTCCTTTGGGAATCGGTTTCTTCTCACCCTTACTTCACTTGGGTCTTGAACTTCTGAATCCTCTTCTGAGCAGAGATCCTTCTTTCCTTAAAAAAAAGTGAACAGAAAGGTGTAGAGCTAGATAATTTCACAACCAGATGAGAAAGAAGGGAAAAGCCAGATGATTAGAAGGAGAGAGAAATGGTGGCTGAGAGAAGATGGCTGGCTCCAGGAGTCAGAAGCCACAGGTGGGCAAGACTTCCCTCTGCTTGTGGAGGCGTGTTGCAGGACAGGGCATGACGCAGCCTATGTACGTGTGCATGTGTGTGTGTGTGTGTGTGACACTGTCAGTCGCTATTAAAACACATCTGTAGGTCCAGGAAAAATGTTGGGCCGAGGACGAGGATCCAGATATTCCACAATCGTCTCATTACAGCCTCAACGCCAAAACGAGCCAGACCTTACTCCAATTATCATCACAGGCGTTGCAATAATTTAAAACTCTGATTTGTTTCAATGATTGTTATGGCAAGCCTTGACTGTGTTTGAGCCTGAAAAGTCAGAAAGAGGCAGAAGATGAAGAAGAAAAAGAGGTCTTCTTCTTGTGTTGCACCTGTGCATGAAACATCTCTCATCTGGCTGCCATTAAGATTAAATAAATGTCCAAGGTGGTGAAGAAATGGCGTCCCTTTTCCTCCAATGGCACGGCACGTCTCCCCTGCTCTTCCTCATTGGTTGATCAGTCATAAGCTGGCAAGGCCTTGTGAATCATCAGAAGTGAATGAAAGAGAATGAACATCGGGGTGTAAGGGAAGACCTGTTCCTGCAGATCTGGCTGCTGTCGGGGCCTGATGAGCATCTGGCAGGTGGAACGTCATCAACAAAAGCACCTGAGTCACAGTTACTCTGAGGAGCTGCAGGGTGGGAGACTCAGTGTGTGTGTGTGTGTGTGTGTGTGTGTGTGTGTGTGTGTGTGTGTCACCCCCAGTGATCCAGACCCTTTGAGCATCTCACCGGGGCAGGTTGCTAGGTGAGGCAGTTATGATGCCCACCCCAAATCCCTTACCCCCCTCCTCACCCCCAACAAACACACATGCGACCACACATACACACACTGCACAGTTTGAAGGAAGGAGGGTTAATGATAGCAAATAAAGAAAAGTAAACAGCGGGTGGCTAACGAGTGCTAATTTAGTCCCACGCTCTATGAATTAATGAAGAGATCACTCGGATGCTACAGCAACAGAGGGGAGGAGTTGTCTTGAGGGGCCCCAGTTAAGCCACTGATCATTTTAGGGCCCTGAGATGCCTCGGTGTTGTCTGGAAACATGAGCATGACATAACGTCTTACTTGGCTTTCTGGTATCCATCCAGAACAAATCTACTTTCCTCCTTTTATTTCACTCTTCAAAATTTTCTTCCTTAGTCTGGTTTTCTAAAATCTCTTTCTTTCATTTTTTTCCTGCTCTTATCTATGCTTTGCCTTTCTGTCTTTCCTCCTGGTACACCCCCCCACCTCTCCTCCTCCTTCACTTCGTCCCCTCTCTCGTCATGGCCTGTCTGCGCTGATGCAGCTGCGAGATTGTAAAATGGCTCATCCAATTGTGGTCTGTCACATCAGGTAGAAACGGGTACTGATCGGGGCCTTATTCATTTCCACACATTTCCATCATGCAACCGTGCACACCTGATGCTTAGACACACATACATACACACCATAACCATAAACTTCTTCAAGCTTTATGCTCTTAAATAAACCTCAAACATGTTCAAATGAGACAGGAGAGACAGATCTAAGAAAAGGGCGTATAAACAAGATAAAGCAATTAAGAGAGGCGTATCATCTTAGACAATAGGTCCACACAACAGTGTAGCAATTAGTTATCAATTACCTGACAGTGAGTAAGAGTGAGGGGGTGGTTCTCCTTAAGAAACTAGTTCTTACAAACAATCCATGAAGGGCACAAATAAGAGATAATAACTGTGGAAAAGAAGCTGGATGATGAGGAGGAGGATGATGAACAGTGTGGACAGTAAAGTGAAGAAATAAAGAGGACATTAATAACTTGTTTACCATTGTGACCTTAAGTTGCAAAATTAAGGTTGAGTGTTTTACATTAGTCGACAGGTACACAAGGATTTAAACTCTAACGGGAAACAATGTCACTAAACCCTCAGTGAAGGACAGAAAGTCATTTTCATCTTCATATAATTTTACCTGTTCAGTAACTTTGTAATTAACACAAAGAAAGAGCCAGGAAAGGTACAGAGCACTAGACAGTAGAGAACTTTTCTGAGCAGCAGTATTTTTTCATGCTCTCTATCTTGTATGCAAACGCATAGCAAGACAGGTGACATACACATACACACACACATCCAGCTGACAAGTCTTTCCAACTCAATGTGGTTTTAATAGATGTTTATATTGTTTAGGGTTTCATATATGATAGAAGGGCAAGGCCATAATAAACAATCAATGAAAACTGTACAAAAGCAGAAAATATTAAGGCTTTTCTCTTAGTTCACCGAAGGGCACACAAAATCTATATCTAATCAGAAAGTGCGGTGATGCATTTAGGTCTGGCTGATGGCACAAAAATCATACAACTGTGTTGTCGGGTTATTAGGGGGCACACAGATATTGAGCAATTGCATTACTTATTGAGCCAGTCAGGTGATAAGGTTATCAAATTAAGTAGGTTACAGTGAAACTGACTGTATGTCTTTAGGTTGTCTTCTGGCTAACAGGCTAAATACTGAGTGAGTGTCTCAGTGGGTTTACGCTGTGATTCCTCTGTGTTTGAGCCTGGGTCCTTGGGGGTTGATACAAGTCGGTTTTAGCTTGATTGCCGGCTCAGATGCATCAATAACAGCCTGGAACAGTATAGCAGCAGACACAAATCTGGTACGGTTACTCCAGGGAACGGCAATTATCCAAGTTTGGTAACCACACTTCATGTCTTGATTTGCCTCAAAAGGCAATTGGTTTCACAACAAGAATTAGATTAGCTGCAGACTGAGGCTGGCAGCATCAGGCGTGATTGCCGCCATCCTAATCATCATTTTCATTGTCATCGACATCATCATGATTGCCAAACACTAATGGCCTCCTATTTCCATTAACGTTTTGGTGGCCTCATGAGTGCAAATTTTGTTCAAACCAATAAACATCAGCTGCATAACGCCTTCAGTAAGTCCTCAGCCATGACACTCTGCAATGATTCTGTTCAAAGCAACACATTTGAGTCTTAACAGATTCCACAAGGTCTCTGTACAGCTGAACAAAATGAACATTACATTTAACCAAATTAAATCATCTTTTAATGTTTGTTACACACATGGAGCAATTTCATGTTCACTGATTCATCCACTGACTTGTGTAACACAGTGCACAAATCAGTCGAGACTGACTAAAATTGGAAGTTTGGCTTTAAAAGTCCCATGCTGGGTTTTTGCATTTAAACATCTCAAGTCCCCAAACACAACACGTGGCCACATATTAATTGGATGAATGATTAAAACAAGGTATAAGCAGTTTTGACAATAAAAAACTGCATCATAATCCTTTTTTTATTGCATTTCTCAGGGCCTCATAAGCCAGTAACGTGCTGTGTGGAAAGTACATGGCATATTTTCTAGTAATAGCTCTGACTGGAACATGGCTATAACCGTCACACCCATACCTCTTCATCTACAGGTAGATAAGGTTAATTCACTGTCTAATAGGCTGGAGATCTGATGAATCATTTGATGGTAAAGGGTAATTGACTATGTCTGAGTAGTGTTGTGTGTGAGGGGAGATCAGGAGACTGTGTGTGTGTGTTGTGGAGGGAGTATCACTCTCAGAAGCACAGATGTGTCAACATACTGTCAGAAAAGATTACAGACATCATTAAACTATTGCCTCTGTGACCTTAAAGCCACCCCACCCACCTCTGCACTGAATCATCATTCTAAAGCTGTTTGTGGTCAGTTTCTATACTGCCTGGATTGCTATACACAGCAAGAGGAGGCCAAACAAAATCTGTATAAGATAAGATAAGATAAACTTTTATTAGTCCCTCAATGGGGAAATTGCATGGTTACAGTAGTAAATCTGATGCACAAAACAGTAGTAGATACAAAATATAGAAAGAAGATAAAAATAAAAATATTTCATGCTGAAAGAGCTTATCAACTTGGTATTTGGCCTCCTCCAACTGTATTATAAACATGTAAAATCTCTCAAAGTCTCATCTGGCCTCTGAAAACCACTTTTAGGGTAATCATGATAACATAGGAACCTCTTCCTCGCATGGTCACAAGTGGTCCGCTACACCTTCCCTGTGTGACGACGCTGAGCAGGGAGGAAACCGAGGCCGGACATGTAATCAAAAGCTCCCACTGACCCCCAGTCTGTGTATCTTTGTGTGCCACTTTGCTGCTGTTACTGTGACATTAAGCAGACAAGAGATTTACATTACTCCTCAGGACAGCGAGGACACCGGGAGAGGGGTTGTCATGGAAACGGACCCCTACATGCCTGTCAGAATTGTTTAATTATTCAGGACCACCATCACTGAGCATCAGCAGGTAATCAACTGGAACTACTGAACCGATTGAACGGTGAGATTAAAAAATTATACAATGTGGCAAATCAGGGAATCCAGATGAATTTACCTTGAATATACTGTTGGGCTTTAAAGCTCCTGGGTGGACTCGGCTAATGAGTATGTGCTGCTCTGCACACACAATTCATTTCTATGCAAACATGCACATGCTCACACCAGTAATCCACTAATCTACAGCAGGCAGGAAGCTAATATTTCTTATATCAGGGTCCGTGGACGTTTTTGCTACATGTGTATATTGTGTTGAATATAAATTTGCTACGGCATTTAAAAAACATGAGATGTACATACAAGTGGCCAAGGTGTGCCTCCACTTAACAGATACTTGTGCTTTCTGCCATACAAAACCAAAATGCAGAAGGTTAACTGAATATTCAGTCAAGAAATCTGACTGTTGACTGATCTGTGGACATTTGTTTTGATATATTGCTTATCATGTTATATAATAATATAGAATTTGAAAAAAGATCATGTTAATACAAAATAAAGTTCCAAACAGTCAAAGTAAGCAGGCCAAACCCAGTTAAAGCTCGCTGGTAGCCACAGCTAGTCTTGGCTAAAGCTAGATTTACTTACTTCTGCCTTCCAAAGGCAGAGTGGCTTCAGGTCCTATATATGGTCTATATAAGTTGGTCTATGTGATTTGTTGTTGTAAAATAATAAATCAGTCTAAAAGATATCAAATGATCATATCTTGTGTTACAGTTTCAGTCTCCTGATCTAACTTTTAGAAAGTGTTAGAAAGAGCAGATGCCTGGTGGTGTTAAAAACTATTAAAACACAAAAAAGAAAATATACAGTATCACAATGTAGCGTGTTCACGTTGTTATAGATATCCTTCGCAACAATATACAGTATATCGCTACCGCCCACACTTCAGCGCTCACAGGAGTCTCTACAGTGTCATATTTTTAGCCTTGGCATTTCTCTAATTGTATTTGCACAGTTCAAAAGCCTGAGTGTTACATAATTAAAACTCAGCTGTAAAGAACACTCTGTCCACCCATGCGACATAGAAACATATTCTTCAAAGGATCTACAAAAAAGAAAAAAGACAGACCCATCAACCTATACAAGGCTTTTGAAATATGTTGTGGCAATGGCAGATCTGACGGAAATATTCTCACTGCTGCACTGATAATGTCTCAATGTGAATGTTTTAAAATGTCTGGGTCTTCCTAAAACACGGTGTTATGTAGAGACAAACAGTGAGAAACAATGAAACCATGAGAACGATGAAGTGTAATCCCACCACTGTGTGTCATTCTGGCAATGCCTGGGTGTCAGGGAGAGCTGCTGTCCTCATGTGCATCGTTTTGCCTGCAAACTGTGTCACACCAATCTGTCCTCTCTCATTTCCAGAATGGTGTGAAGTGTGTGGGAGCACTCAGTCTTCATGGTCAGAGACCATTTTATGGACGACTAAATTCACTATCTGAGCCATATGGTGGGCTGTGGGCTGTTAGGACTGCACCATATTTCCTAGGGCAGTGACAGTTTTGATGTCCTTTTCTTGTCAGGGATCTTCACACACTATAGCACACAAAGAAGCAGTCCATTTCACTAGGATATCAGCAGCAGTACACAACGTGTTTGTCTGATTTGATGAAGCAGCTCCCTGATTCTATTAACTTTGTATTTATCCATTTACCTTGACTATTTTGCGGTTTGTTTTTAGCTCTAACTGCGGACTTTAGAACAAGTTGCCTCTTGTGGATCATCATTTTCTTACTGTAGCTTGTCCCTCATTGATAATTTATAGCCGTAAAAGCAACTTCTGCACTCCAGCTTGCCATATATTTTCACTGTACACATCAAATACAGTATTTTGGTTTGTTTGATAGAAGATGTTAACTCTCCAGAGGTTCATTAAACTTTGACCACTTCCCTCTGTGTTGGCGACTAGTGTGGTGAAATGAACAGTGATGGTTATTTTCAAGCTACAGTTTGATGCTGATTTTGTTAAGTGTGCTTAAAGCTACCCTAGCTGGAAAGATGTACCTTAACTTAGCCTTAAATACAAACAGTTAAGGCTTACACTTACATTTTGTATACACTGTGAATCTGATACAACTTAGTGTACTGACTTCATCTAAGCATCTCAAATATGAAAATGTGGATTTGTGTAAAGACACATTTCAAAGTGGAAGGCAGGAATTCCTCAAAAACACTAGGCTGCCACCAAGTGGTGAACTGATGAAAAAGCAAACATTGAATATAAAGACTAACTTGCACTTTTAAAACCTATAACTCAAGAGACATTTTCTTCTAGCTACTGCTGTAATCAAATATTAAAATGTGATTTTATCACAAAGCATGAATGTTTATTTAATTTGCAATTCCATAACAAATACTGAGTTTCCATGTTGAAATAATCTGCTTACTACTTACTTTTAAAATTACAAAAACAACACTGTAAATACACACTACTGACAACCTGTTTGACATTTCCATTACATGTACAGATTGAGTTCTAAAATTAAACACCATATTTACAAAGGTCACTTCTAATTTAAAAAGATTAAGAACTCTGGTGGTGCATCTTCAAAACATCAATTGAACAAAAAGGCAAGGGTTGGGAACATTTTTCTCTCGTGCTTTTGCTCTTTTTAACAGTAGAGTGGTTAAAAGGCAACAAGGCAATTGATCACCAGAGGATCTCTCTGTCTCACATGGTCAGTCAAATACTCACACAGTCACACACACACAGTCACAGATACGTACTTATTATCGCTCAGTGGGGAAGCCCTGCTCACATCCAAACACCCTTTAAAACACTAAGTTTCAACATAAAGCCATATACCTTACAGCTGGTATTCTATCCTGTATGCATTTTGTTGCTCACCACTGTCCAGTCAGGATACCAACTCTAAACAGTCACCCTGTAATGTATCTAAACACTGTCTTGGCAAAAATGCACATGAAAAGATCATGCAAGAGGCAGATGAAAGGTAAAACATTCAATTCTGTTTAAAAAGTCAAAAATGTATATGAAATGTATGTGTATATATAAACATATATACACACACTTGTGTATATTTGTGCTGTACATGTGGCCAGCACTTGAGACACCATCACTGAAGAGATAAATTAAAATACGAGATAAAAGATCCAGTAAGTCCATGTAGGAATCAATAAAAAGGTGCTTAAAGTCTTCAGTTGTACAGTTACACGATGATCAGAGGAGGTTTTCCTGCCAAAGATTCAGTTGTTACAGACATCTACTAAAAAGCTACGAGATGAATGTGAGGAGTGATGGAGAAAGATAAATGGCCTGCATAGTAGTAACATATCTAATGAGTGGCATTTTTGCATTTAGAAAGGCAAGATAGCCAGATTGATTTGACTGCAAGCTAAAATATGTCTATACAACCATTTAAATATTAATATGGCTTGTTGTGACTTGGTTTAAAAAATATAGGTAATAATCTTAATAACTAACAAACCCCACCCACTGCTTCTGTTTTTACTCTACGTTAATTTCTGGCTTGACATTGCTGTTTAATTCTCAGCTGCAATGGATTTTTTTTCCATTATTTCCCTTTGACCTGAGCACATCGATTCCATCCCGTTTCATTATCAGTTCCAATAGAACATGGTCTCATTTCAGGGACAACGCAATTTATTTTCATAATTTCCTCCTGGCCTGTGCGTATCTATTGCATCGGGCTCTGTTTTCACACTCCAGTCAAATCAATTTAATTTACTACATATTAAATAATAAGATTGGTAGGTAGATGTTAAAGGTTGCTTTGGGTTTGTTTTTTCGGTTGTCCAAGATAAACAACCGAGTTATTTTAAATCTCCACTTGATCATTTTGGCTGATAAGGCAAGTTGTGTCTTTAAAAGGAAAGTGCATTGACTCAACGGCCCCACGGCATACTTACACACACACACAAATCACAAAAATACTCACCCCGTTCATAATAAAATACCTTCTCTCCACATGAAATTGGTAAACATCTTTGCCATTGTTAATAAATTAAAGGTTCAGCAGTTCACATTCATCAGCTGGTTGTGTGTGTGTTTGTGTATCTGTGTGCAAGAGATAGTTTTTCTGGGTAGTTCAGTTGTGTAGTTCACATTGGTCATTGTAGTTCTGTGGCTTTTTTGAGTAGCTCCAGGTCTTTGCGCGTTTGAGCTGCAGGTGGTGTACAGCCGTATGCTTCCAAACCAAGAGGAAGGTACCGCTCCTGCAGCCCCAAGAACTCATCCACCTTCCCGGCCTGTAGCGAGACCCATGGGGGGGGTGAGGAACCACCCTGGAACCCCCAAAGTGCGAGACTCTCTGCAGTGAGAGGCAGCATAAGAGTGTGTGAGAAAGAAATGAGACTGTGGCCCTAAATACAGGAAGTAGACTTAAAAAGCTATTTTTAAGCACATCACTGACCTTTACTGTGCACATCAGCAACTTTGGCCAAACCAAAGGAGACCAGATATGGTGCTACATCAACAAGGCCTTCGAGTTGACCTCGAGTTGCCATGAGCAGTATTGACCTGTTGAGGAAAGAAGCATGTCTGTAAATGAAGCAAGAATTTGCGTAATTCTGCTATTCTGGGCTGCTATATATTTATACTATATTCATACTAAATAGGAACGTTTGTTTCAGACTGTATGAGCAGTGTAAATTTATTTCACCTCTTTGGTATTCCAGTTTTTAGGTACTGGTCCATCTTGGCATCCATCCTGGCAAATGAGGTTTTCTTGGTAACTTTCCCAGAGCACGCATCAACTGAGACCAGGAAATAACCAGGCTGAGAGAAGGGCATGGTCACCTCATTCACCTGGCAGGTGAACAAATAGGTTAAATAAATCCTGATTCACAAGTTCAGGTCATATTTCTGTTTTGTACTTGAGGCCTGGGACGCTTACAGTGATAAAGGAGCTGTTATCTCCTCTCTGCTCCTCTTTGCTGCTGAGAGACTTGACTTGTGTCTGGAGGTAGGAGGTCCATGGCTCACTGGAAAACACAAGCTGAGACAGAAACACGCTGGTCAGCAGTGGTGGCTTGTGCTGTAAGCGGCTGAACAGATGTCATCTTAAATGTAGCAATACAAACCTGTTTAGTGCCGCAGCGTTTGCAAGGTTGTGTATTGAGGGCTGGCATAGGCACCACTGCGGAGGGTATCTTGGAGTACTTGGGGTAGGCCTTGGCTGTGCAGTTACAGGTCTGTTTGGAGGACGTGGTGGCCATGACTTTCACTCTTTCGCAGCCTTTTACTGAACAGTAGCTGTGACCGTCACGACCATGGCGGGCCCGAAGGTAGAGCCATAACAAGCTGAGGGAGGGGAAACAGCCAGAGTTTAATAAGCTGTTGGAAAGCAGGGTGCCTCCGAAAGACAAAAGGGATGAAAGACAAAAATAGTTGGAATAAAACTTAAGACATGTTTTAGCCTGCTCAGCCTTCAGTGTGAAGCCTCTTCTTTTTGAGCAAACTGCAATAGTTCCGAGTCCGCGCGTGTGTGTGTGTGTGTGTGTGTGTGTGTGTGTGTGTGTGTGTGTTTGTGTGGTAAAAGAAATACCAAAGTAGGAAATTGAGAGGATTGAGTTTTGTTCTCTCACCCAACCGTTTGATCAAAGAAGTACTTCCTCTCCAATGGTCTCTTCTCCAGCTCTGTGAGGGACGGCACAGTGCCGTAGTCTGTGATGTCATCAAAGGTGTTGTTTTGCCGGTCGTTGATGTCGGCCATGATCTGAAATGTGGTGTCTGATGGGTAACAGAGTCCCATTAGCACCCAGTCATCTCTGAGTGGGAGAAAAAGAAATAGAGAATTACATCACGCAGAGCTTCCCCCAAGTGTAACTACACTCTGGTTTATTAATGAGCTCAGAATAGTTCTGTGATCAATACAATACACAAATGCTGCTGACAAACATAATTTATTGCAGTAATGTTGTGAATACTTAATAAACACACCACGCATGCTGCTGACTTGTTACTCACTTGTCAAAGTTGATGAGAGAGAGGACGACCTCTCTGGGCGCAGGTCCACTCCAGTGCAGAGTGTAGCTCTTGCTCATCATCAGGACGGGCTGGTACTGCTGCGACAGCGCCCCCTGGCTGTTAATCCCCCTCAGCAGCAGAGGAGCAGCAGGGTATTCATCTCTGCTGATGGATAAACTGAGGCTGGAGGCTCCCTGAGTCTGGATGTACACCTGAGGGAGAAGATGGCGTGGTAGAGTCAAGTGCAAGGGTCAGGAAGAGTGCATATTTCCCATTAGAAGGACAGAACACTGATAATGAGGTGTTGACCCTGACATGCTGTACCTGAGAGTAGCGGCCACTGCAGACCACTCCATTCCACTGCGACATGTTCACACAGACAGGATGTTGGATCAGGTAATTGTCTGCTCTGCCGACGTAGGTGTCTCTGTAGCCCGTTACTGACCCGTCCACGTCGTGAAAGATTGAGTTTTTGTCACCGTCCAGGTCGTTTTCTTCGAACCACTGCCCGGGGCGGCCAAAGAACGTCCGCAGACCCACCTAAAGATATTATTTGCAAAGAGTGCTGTGAATGCCACCATGTACGTCTGAGCACTATGTATCAATTCACTGTATTATTGTTTTGCTTATGTGCCACCTCTGGTAAATGCTTGTTTGGTAGTGCTCTCTCCAACACAGCTGCTATTTAATCTCAGCCATTTTTCACTGTTCATCATCATGAATGCCATTATAATAATCTCTGTTCTCCTGGGACACAGAAATATGAAATCCAGCCTTGTCATTTAAATTGCTCACAGACAAAAGAAGAACATGGCATTGCTCTCTGATGGCTGGATTTGTACAGATGATCCTTATTGACATAAATGATGGCACTGACACTGACTGTATCTTTTCCAGATTGTTTGCCAGATAGAAATTGCAACTACTAATCTACATTTTATTGGAGACACATTTAGGGACTTTATTTATGGGACTGTGGATGTTCATTTTCAGGATGAGTAAAGCAATGACATTATGGTTTCAGAGATTGGATTTGATGAACTTAAGATAGGCCTGTCTCGATAACTACTTTTGTTGGACGATATAATGTCCCAGAAATAAAAATGTTAAGGCCATTTAGGATCGACACAACAGAGCTGTGGAATGCGGTTTTAAAACCAAGTTTATTTGGACTAAGTCTTCCAAACCTGTATGTATTTATGGAATTATGCAGTCTTCGGTAAATCTATTAAACACCTTATCTTCATATGTGTACGATCGTTTTCCTTTTCAAACAAAAACGCAGTAATGTGGATGTAGCCTGTCGCTGTGTGCACGAGCTACCTGAGCCCCGCCTACACGAGACAAGACGAGAGGACAGATTTGGCAGCGCCAGTGCCCCACTGTCTAAAATGTTGAAGACATTAATTCTTGTGTAAACAGACACACGCGTGATCCACGGAGAGCCCTGGAGCTGTGGAGTGCGACTCTGAAGCTCGCAGATGCCGAAACTATCGCCGCGGTGCGTCCTGTCTTAACAGCCCGACTGGTTAACGTGGGCAGCACTTTGCGATGCTTCCGCCTCCAGTCGAACCCGTTATCCCGTCACCTGGTTTAATGTTGCTGTGTGTGTGTGTGTGTGTGTGTGTGTGTGTGTGTGTGTGTGTTTGAGGGAGCTGCTGAGCCCCGCCCACGGTGAAAGAGAGCCGACGAGAGGACAAACAAATAACAACAAAACGTGTTTCAGAATACTTTGTTTCTATTCTATAGCGTACGTGCTCCGCCCTCTAACGGGCTGCTATTGGTTTATCCCCTCGAGGCTCCGCCTCACCTGAGTCAAAGTTAAATGTACTCACTCTCCGATCAGGGGGTAGCACTCTCCCCCATAATACCCCAGTACGTGCGTCCCCCATGGCGACGGAGGACCCCCACGTGTCCTGTTTTGTGTACTTGGGGCAACGGCATCAGCTGGAAGCCGAGTCTTGCCTTGATTGCCTCGCGCTCCCCGGGGGGAGACTATGACGAGGAAGATGATCATCGGCCATCAAAAATGATCGAGGGCATGTCCACATATCGCACGATAAGTTGATAACGTAATTATCGCGACAGGCCTATCTTAAGATACACAAAGAAACTTAAGAGTTAATTGTACTGTACTGTACCACCACAAGAGGGCACCAGTGATTTAGAGTGGTTTTTAAACACACCAGACTCTGATAGGGGTTCTTTTGACTAACTGATTATTGGAATGACCCAATTCCGCTACAGTCAGACCCAGTGTACCAAGAGGAAGGACACACAGCAAGATAGAGAGAAAAGGTAAAGACTAAGATACTCGACAACAGAGAGATAGAGAGGAAGGAAGACAGAATGGAAAAAAGAGCTGACCAAAATACAATGTTGAAAACAGGAAAGAGTCACATCTATAGCTCTATGTTGACCCTCAGTATTAACAGGTTCATATAAATGCACTGCATGTTCATTTGTCTATGTAAGGTCTGCTTATGATGTCTCAAGTGAAGTCTGTTTACTCACAGTGGAGTGGAAGTTGAGCTGGGACAGGTTGTTTCGTGGGGTGAGCTGCCAGGTGTTCTTCAGGTTGAACCCCACTGCGCTGGTATAACGCTCTGGTGTGGGGATGTATCCACGAAATGTACTCTGTGTAAGCCGCACCGGACCATCATAGATCTGGAAGCCTCGGATCGGGAACGTCCTACAGTGGAGAGGTAGAGGGAATAGTCCATGATCAGGCAAGACAACTGACTATAAATAAATGAGAGAGAATACAGATGAAGTAAACAGAGCAGAGGGACCGTCAGTCAAATGGACGACCACAGGTTTTAGTCATGGAGTGGCTAAAATCCAAAGCCAAAAAAAGAGTTTCAGAGGTTATTGAAAACTCCAACACGTTTCAGCCAGGCAATGAGCTCACTACTTCAAATGCCACAGACGTGAAATGCTCCATAATTCTTGGTCATTTGGGCCTTGAGTAAATTTAACAATTCCAAGGGTTCCCCTGATAATGACTAAACTATGTTAACATTAGTAATGTAGACTTTATGGTCAATGTCCGACAGTGGTAAATGTTATTTTAACATGTTTGTAAAAAGACTATAAGAAAAACAGACCATACAGAGAATCGTGGTTACAAATGACACCGTCCTGCAGTGCAAATAATGTATGTGTGTGTGTGTGTGTGTGTATATATATATATATATGAGAAAAGTGAAATTGGTTAACTTAAGACTGATGCTTTTGGAAATAATTAAAGAAAGATTAAAAAAATTAACTTGGAAGTCTAATGTAATTGCCATTAATGAAACCTTACCGAACTTGTGTTTTAATTAAAAGATTAAATAATCTATCCATTTTAAGTGGAACTTGTCTTCTCTCTGGCAAGGAAAAAAAGTGTCAGCCGCTCTGGCAGCAACCACACTGACGACAGACAAACCGACTGAGCCAGATGTCACAGTGCGGTCAGGAAGCATGTAAAATAGTTATAAAAGTTGTATACAGCCGTGACAGCGGTCACAAACTGACATAAACCCAAGTTCATGAAATTAAAAAAGGCAGCTATTTGCCAGTCTCTTGTCTATGTTTCTCTCATCTTGTATAACTATCTCCATAACGAGAGAGAAAGAACTGTAAAGAGACACTGAGGGGACATAAAGCTCAAAACTCTGCTCTCATTAGGACTGACCACTTAGTCCAACATATCATTGCAGCGTGGAGAGACTCTATAAATGCCTCATAATGTAAGTGATATTTAAAGCATTGTCAATGAGAGACAAGTCGTGTGAGACCAACACTTTTTCTCTTGTCAAACATCTGTCCAGTTTACTCATCAACGGGAGCGCTATTAGTTAGATCTTCATATATTCCCTTCTAAAGATGATGAAAAACTCAAAACAAAGGAAGGAAACGGTGAAATCATCTGAAATTCACAGGAACTCTGTCAAAAAAAATCATGGAGACAAAAAAAAAAACACTTCCTCTTAAGTAATCAAATGCTACAATAAGTATTCCATTTCTACGAAACCACGTTAAGCGTGGCCACTATAGTTTTTCATAAAATGCCTAAAATATCACAAGAGGGAAGTCAGTCAAAACAGAACATTCTTTCATAAGTCCAGCACAGCTTGAAGCAGCTGTAGCAGCCTCGCCTGTCCATCTGTCCAGCTACCCAATTGCCTCGCTGGCTCTCTCTTCCGTGTTTGTTTTTCCCACCATATTTTTCTTTGCCAACCCCTCCAACGCCATCCCCTGCAATTCCTGAGAAAACTCTGTTTGATTTGGATTTCCCACTCAGCTCCTCACATGTACCTTTTCCTGCTCTCCCTCACCTGTTTCTGGGCAGTGTCCTCATCTTTGCATCAGCCCCTCCAACGCCCCAGTATTTATTCTGTCCTCCATTGGTGCCTCTGTTTCGGCTTTCACCCACAAACAAAGACTGCGTCACCTCCTGGCTGGAGCCTTCATCCTTAGGGTAGCTGCCATCACTGGAATATAAGAGGGATATAAGGGTGTGAACATGTTTATATATATATATAGCGATGAAATGATCAGTCTATTAATCGACTAATCAGCAACTATTTTAATGATCGATTAATTAAAAACTGTCATTATAAAACTAAAATGTTTGGGCATTGACATTTTATAGACTAAACAACTAATTGAATAGTTGAGAAAATAATTGGCATATTAATCGATAATGAAAATATTAATTTTTTTATTTATTATAATGTTTTCTGTTTTGTTAGGTTTTAAAGCAGAAGGGAAAGAAATCACTGTGTTAAGCAAGAAAGAGATGCTTTTGACCACAAAAGAATTTTAAAGTGTCTCCTTATTGGTCAGTATCTATCAATCATGAGGGGTTCTTGGCAAGTTCCTCTGGCAGGGAGAGAAGAAAGGCAAACAGGGCTGAATAAAATCACAAGACTGTTTGAGCAGAGTGATTTAGTACACACCTGGCAAAGGATAATCCCACTCCATTGTCTGCAAAGCTGTTGCAAGAAAAAAAGAGATTTTGATAGTGTGCCATAGTGTGAGATGTTCATTAGTCTTACAAAATGTCAAGTTAATGAAATGACATGAAGAGAGAGTACTTTGATATTTCTCCAGCATTGGATGAATGATTAAACAAGAAATGAAATCATCAAAGTATCTAGAGGAGAGGAACCATCTGATCAAATATTAAAAATTATTTCTGGTACTAAAACATAATAACTAAAAATAAAAAAATAACTGTCAATTCATTAACACTTCAAAAACTATGGGAAGCAATCCAACATTGAACACGGGAGTTAAATAAGTTAAGTCACATAGGGTGAGGGTTGCATTACAAAAAGTGGCTCGTATCATCACAGGGAGATTTTATGTGTCATACCACCACCATCCCAGTTTTCATTTTTTCATCAGAAACATCCTCAGTTCTCTTAAGGACATCATGAATCACATTACAGCCTGTGAGCCGTCTCACCCAGAGTCCCGGATGACGATGTCACCTCCCCGTATCCACGCTCCTAAGTCATTGTTCTTGAAGGAGATCAGGGTGTCGATGACCGCCGCCTCCCGAGGACGGCTAGGGTCAGCATTCTTGTGTGGTCGGAATCTGTAAATACGTGAATGTTTCCTTGTGACTTTCCATTGGCTAAAAGTCTAAAGCTCCACTATTGAACTGCAGGCTTCAATGCTCATTGCCTCCCACAATGCAGACTACTGGTGGTATTGCAGAAGAGGACACTGTGTCATTAAATACAAACAGGGGTTTACCCCTTTTGGAGCATAAATAGGCCCAGAAAAGTTTTATGGACATCTGCCCATTAGATTAGGAAATAATCTGTGTACACACTAACAATGCATTATTTGTAGTCTTCAAAAATCTTTTTTTCTCAATTCTGATCAGAGCTCACTTTTAACATCAGTATTTCTGCTCTGGGTACCACAAATATCCAGACGATGAAAGGTCAGAGGATCACATAAATTAGAAGGAATCATTCTCTAGCAACTATTAAAATCTAATATCCTCTTACTAGAGTTTCTTACAATCACGCAACACAAATATCCCTCTCTCTTATGTAAGATTCATACTTAGTACATCTTTTTACATTTAAAATCCTTACACACACTCAGAAATGATGTGCAGCATCGGGCAATAGACTTAAGTGCAGGAACATCCACTTTAGACAGAACATGGAAACACACACACACACACACACACACACACAGACAGACAGACAGACAGACAGACAGACAGACAGACAGACAGACAGACAGACA
>JAVQJD010031274.1:0-13930 GCA_036023655.1 Nannoperca australis | reverse complement strand
TTCTTTAAAGTTAAGACTAGTTTAAAGTCATCTTCATTGAAAAGTACAGTGCTTTTCCTTCAAAAATAAGGACATTTCAATGTGACCCCAAACTTTTGAACGGTAGTGTATATATATCTGGACTGAGTTATTGCTCTCCAGTGTTAAATCTCAAAGTCAAATGAATGCTGACTCTTTGTCTTCCTTTGTCTCCCTTTTCTTGTCTTCCTTAGTGCCAGCCGCGTTGACCCTCGACCCCATCACCGCCCACCAAAGACTGATCCTCTCAGACGACTGTACTATAGTGGCCTACGGGAATCTCCATCCGCAGCCTCTGCAGGACTCCCCACGCCGCTTTGATGTGGAGGTGTCTGTTCTGGGAGCAGAGGGCTTCGTGTCGGGCGTCCATTACTGGGAGGTGATGGTGTCGGAGAAGACCCAGTGGATGATTGGTGTGGCCAACGAGACAGTCAGCCGCAAGGGCAGCATACAGATCCAGCCCAGCCGCGGCTTCTACTGCATCGTCATGCACGACGGGAACCAGTACAGCGCCTGCACCGAGCCTTGGACCCGCCTCAACGTAAAGAGCAAGCTGGAGAAGGTGGGGGTGTACCTGGACTACCCCAAAGGCCTGCTCATCTTCTACAACGCAGATGACATGTCCTGGCTCTACACCTACCGGGAGAAATTCCCCACCAAGGTCTTCCCCTACTTTAGCCCGGGCCAGAGCCACGCCAACGGCAAGAACGTGCAGCCGCTGCGAATCAACACTGTACGCCTTTAAGAGCTACACACATCTATGGTCGCGATTGTCCTGACAGATGAATCTATCATAGGTGAATTCACAGGACTTGTTTAGGTTTTAAAAGGCGTTTAAGAAAATGTTTAATAGGGTGTTTGAAATGTTTATTTCTTTGAGTTCAGTTAAGAATTGTGCTTGATGTTGCTCTAAAAATCGCTGTTTTGTGTGACTTGAAATGACAAATAATGGCCTGCACTTGAGCCTCATTCCACATCTTTCATTGAAAAGATGATGCTAAGTGGAGGCAGAGGGACCCCTGGGCTCCTCTGAGGTCTGTGGCAGTGATGTAAAAAAGAAAAAGAGTCTCCTCTTAAAGTCCCAGGCCCAACTTGCACACTCCCAGGGGGCACAGCTCTCCTTATCAAGCTCCAGGCCTGTCAGACTTGACACCCCCTCTCTGTCCAGGCAAGCTGACACTGAAGACTGGTCTCTTGTCTTCTCTGTGCTGTATAGTTGGCTTAGCTTTGTGTGTGGAATGTGATTGACAGCACTTTGGCTCCTTATTTGGCTTTTGTTTGGCCAGCAGTCCACCCTGAACTTGTCGAGTCTGTTTCACTTAAATCTGAGACCATGATCTTGGTTCCTCTTGCGGGTCACGTCCACATTTGTCTGTTCAGTCATTGTCATTGCAAGGAAGGCTCTTGTTCCGTGTGCACCAGCGATTATCCATGTCACCTAAAACAAAGTAAATGAATTAGAAAGTACCACTGCCCAGTCCTACCCACATGTGGTAGGAAAGTCTGTTTGGACGTGGAAGTTGTCCAGAAATATGCTGCTATTGATGGAATAAAAACTTGCATGTTTGCATATTGAGTGTCAAGGGTTAAAAGGAATAAGTCTTTCATCATGCGGACTCATGTTTCACTATACATTTGTGTATTTTTTGTCCACTTCAGCGTTGAATTCAAGTACATTTCTGCTTTCAGTCATGATGTTTGATCATTTTGTCTTAAAATCTAAAAGCATCTTAAGTCATGCTGTTTGAGTAGATCGCCTCCTGATTCTGGGATCCTCTAGTTGTAAAAGCATATCTTCAGAGACGTGAAAATCTGAAATATAAATTATTGCTCAGAAATGCTACAGAGACCAACTGTTCTCTCCTTTTAAACCATATTTATGTAAATGAATTAGAGCTGGATGTTTTGGGAAATGGCCATTATCAAGGAAGATTATTCCTGTCAGACTGACGTTCTCAAGGCTGCTGCCGTGTTACACAATGACAAAATCACTAATAATTCCTCTGAGGCTCGCCCATGTTTATTGCTTCACCCCACGTGCCTCGAGTGCTCTTGTTTATCAGTAGTTGTACACAAGTCCAGCAGAATCTGCTCTAAGAGGCTCCGGTCACCCAGCCAAGTCCAGCATACTGAGAGGTGTGTGTGTGTGTGTGTGTGTGTGTGTGTGTGCGCGCGTGTGTCTGCGGCTGGGCATGTGCATGGGTATGTTTGTGCGGCCCGGTTAAGCTATAATTTCAAATCTAGCTTTGGTTGTGCTTGATAAAGCCCATCTGGCCGGCCAGGCATACCCATGCAGGGGCCAAAAGTGATTATTACAAACCTTCAGGTAGAACCTAAAAGATTTTTTCTTTGCCACTGTACATCTGTGCATTTGTATGTGTGTTGTCTGTGTTGTCCATTTAAAAGAAATTTGGGGCAGTGCCCTTGTTTTTGTAGAATGTGATTCCGGTATTTGCAGTATGATACAAACGAGGGTCAAATTGTAAGCATCCGAAAAGAATTATTTCGTCTTTGTTTTAACTTGTGCAGATCTGCAGGGGCCTGTTTCAAGAAGCAGATCTACGGAGTTGTCTGGAAAACTTTGCAGAATAAAAGCAGTCATACGTCATTTTCTGGGATTTAGTCAGCAAATGTTTCGAGGTGACTCCAGATAAACCTGCTTTGTGAAACAGGATTTATATAACTGTTACTAGAAGGTTTAGACAATTAGGACAGTATTTTGTCATTTTACTTCTCTCTGATTTGACACACTATGAATTGTCCTTGAGACGTAAATCCCAACCATCAGGTGCTTCATGCAGGTTAAAACAAATGCTTAAATTTGACCCCAGTTTGCTGTGTTGCAGACTTCAGTGGGGTCTGCTTCAATAAAGACTTTCCGTTTGAATATTAAGAAGGAAATTATTGTAACGTGGTGTTGGGTTACTGGTGGTGGTGATTCTAATGGTTTAAATGATTATGACGATAACTATGACACTTTTAATGATTATAATGATTGTGTCTTTTGATGATTGCAGCTGTGCACCCATCCTTGTGTGAACACACTCTAGTGTTCATTTGCTGCTGGAGGTTTGTGGGAAATGTTTTAATGTACAATAAATTCCTGCTAAAATCAGCCCATCTCTTTAACTCTGTCCTGGTTTGGATGCGCATCAACACAGGCTGTAGCGCATCAGAAAGGATGCACAAATCAATCAAATTGCTGTGGCCCTGAAAACTGAGTTTGTAGTCGCTGTGACTGAATGAATGTAAGTGATAGCAGAAACACTGACTTGTACTGTATATAATGTGGATGAGGTCATGTCATTGTCGATGCCCAATCCACTTGATGAGGTCGGTAATGGGGCGGATACCAATCGGACATATCAGATTGATGCACCCCTAGTTTCCAACCTTGGGGTTCGTAACCTTCAAAGATGATTAACAATTTAAGAAAGATGGATAAAATTGTTTATCTGCTTCAGAAAATGTGTTTATTTTTCATCTCATACCTTCTCATCAGTCCTATAAAACAAAGAGTCTACAGCCATGAAAGCAGTTCTGTGATAAATGCTAATGTTAGCATGCTAGCACGTTCACAATGATGATCTCAAGCAGGTATAATGTTTACCATGTTCACCATCGTATTTTAGCGCATAAGCATGCTAACATTTGCTAATTAGCGCCACACAAAGAATAGCTGAGGTTGATGAGTAGTACTGGACAAATTAAAACTTTGACCGTATGGTGGCACTAGATGAAAAATCAGGGGAACACAGAAGTCGTTAGGATTCATCCTCTGAAGACCAAAAATGTCTGTACAAATTAAAGCAATTCAGTCAATAGTTGCTGAGGTTGCTTACAAGTGGTAGACAGAGCAGCCATCCATACAGCCGCTGTGTTAGCGTGGCTGCTCACAGCATGACAAGAGGTCATGAGTTAACTTGCTTCAGTTTAAAGGATCGCAAGCTAAAATGGTTATACTGACACTGGTTAAATGTTTTAGTCTTCAGTCAGAGAGTGAACATGATCTATCACATGATAGTGAGAGCAAGAATTAAAACTCAAAATGAAACACATCAGGGAGGCAGATGAATTTGAAATGCAGGAAGTTCTTGCCTCTGCTTGTCAATACCTGCTCCAGCTCTCTAAGACATTCATGCCAGACATTTTATTTGAAATCTGCCACACTCTCAGCCCTGCAAAGCCATCCAGCAGGGAGGTGGGAGGTTATGCACATTTGTTTTTATTACTGTTCCCTATTTTAGCGTGGGCTGAGGCCCAGGTGTGTGATATGGTGGATAAAAAAGATGTCTGCATGGGTTCAGTGTTTCCTCAGTGAGGGTGAGCCACAGCTTTCAATAGGTCCTCCTAATTTGCCATCTGTGCCCATTTTAAAAACTGGTTGTTAAACTGGAGAGAATAAATCGTCATACAGTTTGAAATCATGATAGGAAGTTCACATCTGAGTCATACACTGCGTCAGAAACCCAGAAAGTGATGTTATTTGTGTAACTTTGTACCCTGCTGCTTTATTCTTTCACACTCCAAATGAAATTGAGTCTTGTTGCATCATGATTACAGCTGTTCCATAACAAACTGTATAGTTTGAAGCAGAGTGCCGTCTATTCACAGCAGACCCAAAGGACAAGTGGTTTCATATCAGTTTTGATTTGCAGCACTTTTTTCCTCTCACTGCTGTGATAGACATTTTTTATCCAAGGAGAAGGTGTCCATTCTGTAATAGACATTTTTACCCGAGGGGAAAGTGTCCATTAAGAAGTCACTGAGCTCTCCTTTGAGAGAGCCGTATCTGATTTCAGTCTGATGTGGCCCTCCTGAGACAGGATTGTAAGGTTTTTAATCTTGTAAGTGGTGGAAAGAGCAGAAATGAAGGCTCACATTTGCCATCGCTTACAGTAAACGATCAAGAGATGCAGCTACAGTATGATGCCAGTGGCATGAACAGATCTTTCGTCCCTATTATTATACACACCGATCAGCCACAACATTATGACCACTGACAGATGTCATGAAGAACATTGATTATCTTGTTATGACACCTGTCACTGGATGGGATATGTTAGGCAGCAAGTTAACATTTGGTCCTCGAAGTTGATCATGTGGCCATCATGTGGATGGCCTGGTGCGTGTGAGTCACTTACCTGTGGAAGACTTGCCACCCGGATGCACTGTGGAAAGAAGGCAAGCCAGCGTAGGCAGTGATGCTTTGAGCAATGTTCTGCTGGGAAACCTTGGGTCCTGCCATTTGTGTGGATGTTACTTTGACACGAACCACCTACATAAACGTTGGTGAAGACCAAGTCCACCCCTTCATGGAAACGGTATTCCCTAATGGCAGTGGTCTCTTTCAGCGGGATAATGCGCCCGGCCACACTGCAAAAATGGTTCAGGAATAGTTTGAGGAACACGACGAGTCGGAGGTGTTGACTTGGCCTCCAAATCCTCCTGGATCTCAATCCAATCGAGAATCTGTGGGATGTGCTGGACAAACAAGTCCGATCCATGGAGGCCACACCTCGCAACTTGCAGGACTTAAAAGATCTGCTGCTAACATCTTGGTGCCAGATACCACAGCACACCTTCAGAGGTCTAGTGGTGTCCAAGCCTCGAAGGGTCAGGGCTGTTTTAGCGGCAAAAAGGTGTCATAATGGTGTGGCTGATTGGTGTATGTTTTATACACATTGCTTGGGGTTAATGATTATACCATATAAAGACAAACAGGTTTTTAAGTCATCGTAGCACTGAAATAATTGGTCAGAAATTTTTTTAAACCAAGTGTATTGTAATAGATAAATCACTTAAGTAATTTATCAAGCACAAATAGAAAACATTCCCTGGTTCCAGCTTGTCAAATCTGAGGATTTGGGGGGTTTCTCTCTTTTATATTGCAAAATTGCATTTAAGATAGATTTGGGTTTTGGACTATCAGTCGGAGAAAACTTGAAGATGTCACGTTGGGATCTGGAAACCTGTGACGATATTTTGTTAGACAAAAATGTTCAGTTAGCTGAAAAATAATTAACAGATTGATTAGGCATAAAGATATTTGTTAGTTGCAGCCCAACACGCTCTAGCGTCCTGCGGGATTTACAGTATAGTCATGATGGTGGAGCTGTTTCATTACACAACTCTTGTTAGTTTATACACACTCATAAACATCTCAAAAGGTGTGGAATAATTACAGGAATACCTACATCTGTGAGTTACTTTAGCAGTCTGTTGTAGTCTGTTTTACATGGGTCTCATCCAGCCTGAGAAAGCAGGAGAAAAAGAGGCTACGTGAAAGTGAATCAGGAGGTTACTCATCGGGCTGGGAGCAGTTAAATTACTTGTGGGTGTTGTGTTAAAGCAATACAATGAAACACCAATAGGATGGCAATTATCTCATCTATTTTAGCACCTTGCAGCTTCCTCATATTCCTCATGCCATCCTTACAGAGCACAGTTCCTGCACTGAATTGTAACAACTTCATAAGTGAGGAAAATTACAGCAAGACATTACCTCTGAATGTCATCATACCCTAATTAAAACAAAAAACTCCTCAAAGACACTCATTAACCTTTCATCTGCTCACACACTTGTCAGTAGAACATGTGGTCTTACAGTTATGAAGCAATCATTTGCCTCTGGGCATTAATAGTGTCTCCATCTGTCCTAAAAATAGCATTGAACATTCACATCAGAGGAACGTGGCCTTCTCGTTTAATCTTGCCAAAGTAAGCATGAGCTGTGGTTTAAGTATTTGTCTGCACAGGTCTCTGTACTTTGAAAGGAAGGTTTGCAGGCCGTTTACTCCGCCCTCTGGCTCCATCAAAGGTTGGACAACCTAAAAATGCCTTCTTTTGTTTCCTGGATCCCCTTCCTCCCTCTCCTGTTACTTTCTAAAGCTCATCTATCAAACATTTTAGGTGCTTCAAGGTCTCGGGTGTCAGCCGCTATGAGCCGTTGTGGTTGTACTGGAGTGCCCTCTGGTGTCGACATCTGTGTGCCTGCTCACCTTTAGATTACCGTCTTGTCACTTCAGGCTTGATGAGTGCATAGACCTATCTGTCCCTACATGTGAGTACAAGGCAGTAGCCTGCATGTTTGGCTACGTTCAGTTTTTCCACTTACACAATACATCTCTTTGTATCATTTTACAGGAGCAGTACGTCTTTGAAACTGTGATTTAAAGCAGTTTTGGGGAAATGCACTTTTTCGCTTCCTCACAGAGTTAGCTAAAGGAGAGGATACACCGACCAGCCATAACATTATGACCACTGACAGATGACATGAAGAACATTGATTATCTTGTTATGACACCTGTCTGGGTGGGATATGTTAGGCAGCAAGTGAACATTTTGTCCTTGATGTTGATGTGTTGAAAGCAGAAAAACGGTCTGGCCTGGTCTAATGAATAACGTTTTCTTTTACATCATGTGGATGGCCGTGTGCATGTGATTCGCTTACCAGGGGAAGACATGGCACCAGAATGCAAGATGCAAGAAGAAGGCAAGCCGGGGGAGGCAGTGTGATGCTTTGGGCAATGTCCTGCTGGGAATACTGGGTCCTGCCATTCATGTGGATGTTACCTTGACACATACCACCTAATGCACCTGGCCACATTGCAACAATGGTTCAGGAATTGTTTGAAGAACACGACAACGAGTTCAAGGTCTCCAAATACCCCAGACGTCAATCCAATCGAGCATCTGTGAGAAAAACGAGTTTGATCCGTGGAGGCCTCACCTCGCAATTTACAGGACTTAAAAGATCTGCTGCTAACATCTTGGTGCCACAGCACAGCTTCAGAGGTCTAGTGGAGTCCATGCCTCAACGGGTCAGGGCTGTTTTGGCAAAAGGGGGACAGACACAATATTAGGCAGGTGGTTATGGCTCATCGGTGTATAACACCATGTGCTACAGCCATAGCAGCTGGTTAGCTAAAGTCTGGAAAGGCTCTGCCCAGTCATGAAAACATGCACCCGCCAGCAACTCTAAAGATCAAAAATCAAGACGTTACATCTATTCAAAAATAGAAGTTGAAAAATGACAAACTTTTTTGGCAAGTGTAGTAATGGTAACTCCTTTGAGACTTGTTACAGGCACCCAGCAGAGACTCAGCAGAGACTCCAGGAAGTCACTGCCTGCCCAAATTGATTAAACCACTAATATAATGTGTTTATTTAAAAAAATGTATCTTTCGATAGACCCAGGCTAGCTGCTTCCCTCTATTTTGTTTTTATGGTAAGCTAAACTAACAAGTGCTGTCTGTAGCTTCATATTTAGCTAACAACGAACATGAGAGTATCAATCTTCTCATCTGGCTCTCAGGCAAGAAAACAAAAATCTGTTTTTCTCAAAACACTATTTTTTTGAGTAAAAGTAGCCTACTAACACAACAATAATAATATGTCATTACAGGTGACAGTCTAGCATTCACAATCTTACTTACCTGTAAGTCAAAGGACAGAAGAATTATTAGATAAATACATAAAGCATCAAAGGTAAAAGTACACAAATTGCCAATACCAATATTATTATTATTATAATTATAAAATATTACAGTTGTAGCTTGTCAAGATTAAGCTAGTTTGAACTGACTTTATGCATTTAGATAGTTTAGTCCAGTGGTTCTCAACCTACAGTATGTGGGTTTGGGCACCCTAAAGGGTCACAAGATACATTTTGGGGGTTGTCATGAGATCAAGTTTGCCCTTCAACTGATCATACTTGAATCCAAAAGGTTCACTCAAGTACCTCTACATGTTACTTAAGTAAAGTACTTGTACTTAGTTACTTATCACCTCTGAGGAGTAATACAATCTTTAGAAACAAGCGTTTTTAAGAACAGACAAAACCATAAAAAAGAAAAACAACATTTGTGCTACTCCCTCAAGTCACTCAGTATTTCTTTATACATAGCTTTATGGAAGGTTTATGTGATGCAGCATCAGCATGCTTCATATTACTACTTTTAGAACACTGTTTGCCCCTGGATTAGTCTTATTTAAACTGCAGAGGCTTGTTTTCTAACCCATCATGTAATGACAAATCGCTGCAGATCTTAGGGCTCTGAACAAAAAAAGCAGGCCTTCCAGCCGTCTGTTTCAGTCAGGTTTTGTGTCTTTCTACCGAGCACGCCTCAACCTGCCTCCTCAGCACCTCTCTGCAGTTTCCACATATTAGTCCCCGCATCTGAATAGCTGCTCAGAAATGGTTATTTACACTCTATTCAAACCAGTGTTGACAGGTAGGCCTGCTGTCTGCACACTGTAAGGGCAAAACTTCTCATTATCTTGCATTTCCTCATCTTAGATATGCTTTGCTGTAATAACTTTGCCATAAGAACATTCAATCTGTGTGTCCTCTATGTACTTGGATAATTTGTGTTTTGTGTCATCACTTATTTGCTTACTTCTTTAAAGGGAATACCCAATTTCCATCACAACACGTGCAATATTAATCTGGTGATCCGGTTACAAATAGCCTCTAATCATAATCCACTTCTGCTTCTCACCAGTCTGTTTTTATACATGTGTTTCATTGTGAGAGGTGAATGTGCCACTTGTGTTTGCTGCAGATGAAACTAAAGATGTGATGCACAGCTCCAGCACAGTCTCTATAGTCCTGATCAGAAGAATGTTCACACTGAGGTTTAGAGGCAGCACAAAAATGGAGAGCACACCCAAAAACCCTATCATTACATTCACCCCCAGGTAGGGAAAACCCCACTGTCGCCACCCACACTGGCTCCTGTCTGATGAGTCCATGTGGTCCTCCATATAAAATGTCAGAGGTATACCTCTCTTTTTCCTTCTGTGCTCCTGTCCTCCCCTTTCTGCAGACAAACATTCGGGGTAGATGAGGACAATATCTCTATGGTGACGTGCCGACATCTGCACGCTGTTCCAGGAACACGCTTTGTGAACAGTGCAGCTGCTCTCTGTTTTCTCTGGGTCAACACACTGCGCTGCCTCTGATACCGACATCCCAGGGTTCACAGGCTTGGAGAATTCAGACAGCACTGGAACAAAGTCTTGCCAGAAACCGTCGCCGTTATTGTTAACTCCATGTCTCTCTCTGTCTGTCCTTGCAGTCTCTGCAGGGACCCGGTTTCGCCTGTGCAGGCCCGTTCTAGTGGTCAGGAGGAAGAGGAGGAGGAAGAGGCAAGCTATGCCCCAGCAGGGATTCACAGCGCTGGACATGGGGCTGAACAGGTTGGGCAAACATCCAATGAGGGAGTTGGTTGTGTGCAAACAGGCAGCGGCCCACACTTCCTCCAGCTTCCATTGCCACCTGACAATGAGGGCGACGATGACCCACACGGACAGGCAGCAGAGGTAGCTGACAACATGAGACAACCTGTTTTCTTTGTCTGGGTCATTGTCACTGTCCTCTTCTTCCACAGTTACCTCCCCAACATAACAGCGTTGTCCATCAGAGCCCGCTGTTTGACTCACTGTCCTGTGAGCGTCAGGCCACAGCTGTCTGGCCACAGTCTCCACAGCAATCAGAGGTGTGGTCAGGAGCAACACCACACCATATGTGTGGCTGAGAAAGAGCAGGAAGCGCAGGGCAATGACATCACCGAGTGGGGTCAGATCAGACAGCCAGGACTCAAAGATGCAAAGGGAGCTCAGAAAAACTGTGGGAGAAAAAAAGATAACAAAGTGCCAGTGAATTAGTGAACTAGACTGGATTAAAGCAGCGATTCCCAACCAGGAGTATGTGGAGAGATTGTTGGAGCAGCTCAGCTAATAACAATTCCCCCCCAGACATAACATTAAAAAAGACTTGTGTCTGATATGTTCTATTATCTAGTTAGAAATGCTTCCATCTACTCTTTATCCCTTATGAAAAAAAACTAAATCTATGAACATGTAAACGTTGCTCATTTCAAAAGTTAAACTGCTGGACACGAAATCACACTTCTATAAGTTGCATATCGGCAAAAATCACATCTATGATGTCACAAAATCCTCCTCGTTCATACACTGAGATTTAAGGACAGAAAAACTTTCCTCCTTCAGAAATGAACGTGAAAACTGTCTTATTGTGTCAAGCTCTGCACATCATTCTGACCAGTGAAGGTCAAACAATGGTAACATGCAAAACACCTTTTTGCATATTTTGAGTAAAGAGGGATTTTGGACTTCGTTAATTCATTATATACATATATGTATATATATATACATATATCAATATAATTGTGTATGAGAAGAAACTTGACTAGTGAATGAACAGCCAGCTTTCTGCTACTCCAAGTGATACTGGTACTGGTGCAAACTTGATCAAACCTAATAACAAACTAAAATAAAACTAACAAAAAACAATGGCAATTCCAAGATCACTGTGTCTTGTAGGGCTGCAACTAAAGATTGTTTTCATTATCAGTTAATTAATCATTCAGTCTATAAAATGTCAGAAAATGGTGTTAAATTCCTATCACAATTCTCTTAAATCAAGTGACAGCTTCAAATGATTTGTTTTGTCCAGCCAACAAACACTTCAAGTTTACTATCACACAAGTTAAAGACAACTCGCAAATCATCTCATCTGAGAAGCTGAAACTTGGAAATGTTTGGCATTTCTGCTTTAAACAACAAAATCCACTTTGATATAATTAACAGCGTTAAATAGCATATAACATTTAAAATCCATTCAAAAGATCTCATTTGGAACATTAACTGTGAGGGCTGTGTGTCCGAAAGAAGAACCCAGTACACCCGGTCATGTCCTGATACTGACCTGTGACCAGGAAGTCTGTGAAGACGAGAAGGCAGCAGCAGCAGAAGCTGACGGGACTGTGGGAGGCAGCCAACGAGGGCAGGAAGAGGAGACTGCAGGCCAGTTTACACACACACAACACCGCCGCTCCTTCCAACACACCATCCATGTCTACAACAAAACAGCAGATACACGCGGGTCAGCATATCAAAAAACTGGTTTCCTTGTTGCCTCGGGGTGGAGGAGCTCAGGAATGCCTGGCACTCTGCTGACACTAAACCCCACAACGTTGTTAAATATTTCTGTATAGCTGCTGTAAAGTATTATGACGTCACATTAACGGTTTTTACGCAATCATTCCACTGTTAGCGAATGTTTGTGCACCGTGGCTGCAGATCAATATTTTCATTGTTTACATTAGTAGGGAACTCTGGACCAGGCGGCTGTTCAAAGTTGATCAAAAATTAGGAAACTCGGAAACAAGTTCTATTGCCTTCTGCTGTCAACACGCATTCTATTTAAATTAACTTAAAAAAAAAGATTTTTAACACCCGCACTGAATGAACAATGCAAGTATAAATGCTAATTTACAGCAGACTCTGTCACTTTGACCTGACAGTAAATAACTTCCACCTCCTGATGATACTGTACAATACAGTACTGGTTCAACCTGTCAAAGAAAATATTACATTATGTCCGTCACATGATTACAGCGTGAACGTTCAAGCTAAATGTAACAGAAAAATGTGAATCTGGATCCAAATGAGTTCTTACCTGGACTCACTGGAGCCCTCAGAGCAGCATGTCAATATAAGCTTCAAATGTTTCATCCGTTCTCTTCCCCTCCCCCCTTTTGCTCCACCCTCATGGGGATAATGACCCCCCCCCCCCTCTCCCGTTCTCCCTGCACCTGGCCTGAGAGAACATGTGCGTCTCAGAGGGTGTGGCACCGTTTGCACAGACACGAAAACCTGTCTAACAACTAACTAACAATGAGCGATGCAAAGTAGTGTGTGTGTGTGTCAAAATAAACTTGTTGACATCAGTAACGGATTTACTTGATTGAAGATGTTTAATTTTTGCTGAGAACAAACAAACCTTCCTGTGTTACAGCCTCCTTGTTCAAAAGAGTACGTTATTTCAAAGGTTACTGCAAATACACTCGTGCAGGATGTTTCATGGCGCAGGATCAGACTGTAGATCACGTAACTGTGGAGACGGTGATGCCATTTCTTGGGGATATTCTTTTGAAATGATACAACAAAAGTTTAATATTAGGTTTAGCAATGTGATTCATTCAACTCATTTCTAAGCTTCATTTTAACCTCAGGCTCTGTTAAATTGTTGTTCCACTGTCCTTTATGAGTCATAAGCGATGATCACTTTAGTTTCAAGTTAGTAGACACTGTACATTGTTTGGACAGGTGGGATAGTCCTATTTATCCAAGAGAAGAGAGTTGTATTGTACATTATGTATCTATAATGCTCTGCTGCTCTCCACTTACATCTAAATACACTACTTATTATGTTCCGGTCACAAGATATTTTAAATTCAGTTGTTCAAAGATGCAAAAAAGTCATTCATTCACGTTCATCTATTTGAATGGATGCCACTTGTAATTGTTTTCTTTAGGGAGAAACTAGTTTGTCTATTGTGTTTGTCTACTGTCGTGGAAATTTTCCTTATTTCTTTTGGAGAGGTGAGCAAATAAATGATGATTCAACGAGTCGTTGTCTTTTGATAATTTGAATAAAGCAAATAATAAAGCAACTAACTAAAGCACCATAAAGCAAATGATAATAAAAGAACGAAAGAAAGAAAAGGAAAGGAAAGTGAAAACACAAAGTGGAGGTCCACGAAATGTTTTCACTTAGCAGGCCTAATTCACTGAAAGAAATTCCCACTGAAAGAAATCCACATAAAGTCCAACTCTATATTTCAGCTGAAAGGACAGAGCTCCAGATGCCATGAGCACATGTAGCATCTGACCCTGGAGGGCCGATGTAGTCACATACTTATAACTTCATAAACACGTAGCAGCAAAGGAAAGATATCAAGTCAACCCTACCCCACTTTCGTCCATCTATTCTCACCCTGGGATAAGAACACAGGTCAGACTGTTCTTAGCTTCCAAAACAAGTTGACTCCAGTTTCTAATCAACCCGAGGCTGTCTGCTACGACAGAGATGACATTGACA
>JAVQJD010031267.1:0-17269 GCA_036023655.1 Nannoperca australis | reverse complement strand
AGTGCAACACAGACCAGGACACTGACACAGAGACAGACAGACAAAATCAAGATTTTAACTCCCCCGTCTCTGTTTTTGTTGTGGCAAAGCCCCGGAGAGGAACTTGTGGGCCTTTTTGTTTGTTTGTTTGTTTGTTTGTTTATTTTGCTCTCCACTGTTAACGGGACAGAGTCAGAATCAGACACCGACACCGACCAGAGACTTTTTGAGACTGAAGTCGAGCGGAGGAGAGGACGCCGCGCAGCTCGACGCTGTGACCGCTACTCGTGTGGTCCAGAGGGGGAGGAGGAGACTTATTAAAGGAACACGTCCCTCAAAATGTTTCAATGTCCCTGTCCGTTACTCTCCACATGTCACCTGGACGGCTGGATGGAAAGGATGTCTGTGCTCACAGGAAGCACATGGAGAACGTCTTCTCTGTGTTTTCTCATCAATGTATAACAAACGTAGTGACGTCGCAGAAGAGTTGTTTTGGTGGAAGGTTGTAACTTTTCTTATTGTCAACAGTTCCCAGAAAAACAACATGAACGTGAACTGATCCTCCACAGTTACTGTGTGAATCCACAGCCTGATCCTTCTTCTTCTGAGCTCCACTGTTGCCCTGGGTTACATGTTCCTCCATCGCCATGGACACACACACTGTAGTTTATTCTGACCCTGACACACACACACACACACACACACACACACACACACACACACAGTCCTGCTGCACCAAATACTCACTAGAGCACCAAATGTGAATTAGTCCGCCGGAGAAAATAGTCCCCAACAAATGGTCCGTTTCCTCCTGTTTGAGTGACGTTTGGTAGAAACTACAGCGAGCAGCTGGTTCAGGACATGAAAGGTTTCTGTCTTCAGTAGGAACCAGTTGTCTTGGTGCTCGCTGACACGACGAGGACGTCCGAACGTATCGAGAGATGAACTAACACACTGTTGGTTTTGGTCTTTTCATGGGATTTATTGACAATAAGAAAAATACCGAATATCTCCTGCCAAGCAGCCTCTGAAAGGAGAAACAAGTCGCTTGACACGTATTGATATCGTGTGTTTGATGAACTTGTGAGTTCTTGAAACATTTTGGGTGACGTGTTCCCTTGAAGACTTGCTGCCAGCTGAAATAACTCCGCTGTACAGGCACGTCACACGACGGAGGCCGGTGCAGCCTGGTGCAGCGCTCCACCTGCTCGTCTCCAGGTCCCTGTGCTGCAGCTGTCGGACTCGGTCCTGATGTTCACCTCATTATTCTGTCTGATCACAGCCATCGACGATACGAGCCGGTCGACGCAGGCCTGCACAAGAAGCAAAGGATTTGCAGAATAAAGGACTTGATCTAATTCTGCGGTGACTGGAGGCAGATCTTTAACAAGCCAAACTCCCTCCGCGTGTAAGTGGCAGTCGAGGCCAAACCCACGAGCCACAGCCAAGAAGTGGTTCTTTTGGTTGGACTCTTTTTATTTGTATTTCTTTATTTCCCCCGACACGACGTTCAGACTGCGCTCTGCCTTTCTTCCTCCCCTCCGCGTCCATCCTCCGTTTCCGACACCGACCGTTTCACATTGATCGGCACAAGAAAACGTCGCTGCTTTAGACTCGCTGACGTTTCCCTCAACACGAGCTACTCGGAAATGAACTTCATATGATTTGACCTCTTTCTGTTGCTGCATCCAGGGCTGTAAATACTGTACAGACACATCCACCACTGCCTCGGATCAGAGAGGGGACGACTGTCGCACTGCACCGTGTCAGTGTTAAAAACACAAGTAGAGGAGGGTTTTTTATTAATAAAGGGGAAAGGGCTGCTTCTATGCGTCCGCTGGGATGATAGAAAACAATCTGCCCGGTTAGACTGCAGTCGAACAGTGTTTGTATTTTGAATTGATCGTCTGAGTGTTCAAACAGAAGCTTTTTGTTTCTTTAGGCCACACTGGTGGTTTCACGTGTTTTGGACAAATTACTACAAATCAGACGCGGTTTATGTCACGACCGACCATTTTTAATTCAATACGTCTGCAGATTCAAGCTGGTGTCCAACAGTCACCTTTTGTTTTTAATGACCATCATGTGGTAAAGTTGTAATTATTGATATGTTCATGGATTATTGGCAGTCCGGGATTTCAGAGTCTTCTGCCTGATGCCGAATGTCACAGATGCTTTTCTTTTCATCAGCCTGCTGGGAAACAAATAGGGCCGCGGGTTAGTTTCATGACACATTCATCTATTATTTAAAATCATCATGTTCGATAATGTGTGTGGGGGGTCACACCTTCTCATGCCTTGTTTTGTCCAAAACCCCAAGATGTCGACATAAAAACAGTAAATGTTCGCATTCGAGAAGCTGGAACTGACTGTTTTTAGTCTTTTCAGATGCCACACCAGGAAGTTATTCTACAGTATGTCGCCACAGCTTTACCACACGACAGCATAACTTAAACAACAACATGAAAGGCAACACATTGGTCACTGTTGGGCAGTTTGTCTGTCCCTAACAGACGAGTCACTTCATGCCCGCTGGAGGGTTTTTATCCCACTAATGCTATACATTTATTCAAATATGTCACAGGTTACCGCTTGAAGTACAAACTCTCAAACACTTGAGACAGACTTTGCAGCACAGGACCAAATTTTATTTTCTTGTTGGTTTTAAACATTCAGTTTCAGTCTGCCTCTCGTCTAGATTCAGTCGGTTGTCAGACGAACACAGGATGTAACAGCAGATACTAATGTCACGATGAAGTTTACCCAGGTTGTGACGACACTGGGTCTGTTGCAGTATTATGGCTGTAGAGAGACACTTTGATGATTATAAGTATCAGAACTGTCCAATATTTCTTCTCTCTGTGTGTTTAAATAACTTCTGAACTCTGAATGATGAAGTTTGAATATGAAAATCCCTGAAAACTCAGCTGCTGATGGTCGATTGTTGTCTTTTAACATCTAAATCAGGGGCAGGGGTTGTGTGTGTGTGTGTGAGAGAGAGAGTGTGTGTGGATGAGTGTGAGAGAGAAATGTATTTATATTTTGATTGTCCTCAAACAGTTTTTAAATGACAAAATAAATGTTGAATACACCAGCTTCAACCGTCTGCTCCGTGTTATTTGGGTTTTATTATTAAATTGTAAAAGAACTTCCTGGTTGATTGTACATCTTTTTACAAGCTAATTGTGTTTATTGAAAAAACTGTGATGAAGTTGGTTGGTAGCAACTGATGCTAACAAATTAGCATGAGTTCAGAGCACTCAGTCAGAGTCACGTCACCGACTCAGCTTTTCATAACAAGGAAACTGCATTCATGAAAATATAGACTTCAAATTACTAACATTGTCCCTCGTGAGGAAGCATCACCTGTGGAAGAACCAAAGCACAACATATCCAGAGAGTCCACACGAGTAAAAGTAAATCAACTGTCGATTAGCAACACATTAGCATCTTTCTTTGCTTGTTTTTGCTGCAGAATCTTTTATTTCCATCGCACTTTTCTGAACAGAACAAAAAACGTAAAAGGTTTTGCTTTATAGATTTGTTTTAGTGTTTCTTAAAAGTCACATTTGATGTAACTGTTCTACATAAATTAATCTCTTCAGTCATTTGAAAGTCCAGTTTCTTCTTTAATGAGCAGCAGTTACACCTGTTGGCCCCCAGGTGGCGACAGTGTGCCTCAAACTGTTCATTTCACTGTCCTCACACACACACACACACACACACACACAGAGAGACAGAGAACAGAGCATCTGAATGAAATTACAGCCGGTTTGAGTTACTGTGTGTGTGTGTGTGTGTGTGTGTGTGTGTGTGTGTGTGTGTGTGTGTCTCAGAGCCACATAAGGCTAAGCAGTCCAGTTATACAGTCCACAGAGAATAGTGTGATACTGGAAATCTAATTATGTGTCTGGGGCGTAGTGATCCGTGTGTGTGTGTGTGTGTGTGTGTGTGTGTTCGGTGCCTTGCTTAAGAGCACTGACAGCTGCTGGGACCGGATTAAACCATTTGGGTCTGTAGTGTGGAGTCACGGTTAGACGTGAGGTTTCAGTGTTCAGGCTCTTTGGTTTAACATGTGTTGGGTCTAGAGTTCAGCTTAAGTTGATTACAGGTTTATAATTGTGGTTTATTTAGAGGGTGCAGGGTTTAGACTTGAGCTCATGATCAGAGTCGTGCACAGAGGAGATGGGATGTAGTCAGCTGACATGTGAGGGACACGAAGGTGCTCACAGTTCTGCCCACATGATTACCTGCAGGATAGTCAGGACAGCGAGTTTCCACCTGGTATTAACATATCTGGATCTGGATCAGGAGAAATGCATCATCCTGTCCAGACCACATCTGGAGGTGTTCTGACAGATACATATCTAAGACGGACAGATTCCAGATACACTTCACATGTCTGCACCAGGTGGGAATGAGCTCTCCTGGATTTGAAGTATCCAAAACCAAAATGCCAAGAAAGCAAATAACTCAAATATTCAATGTTTTCTCAACACAAACAGCTGCACAAAAGTAAAACTGGCACATTTTGTGACTTGAATTGTGAAATATGTGATCAAAGGAGAAGGATAGGAGAAAGATCGGACGTTTAAGGCCAGCTTCCAACACTGGACAGTTTCCCTTGGAGGATGAGTATAACTGTGTTTCACAGGGAACTCTCTCTCTCTCTCTCGACCTCTCGTATGATTTATGATTTGTTTTGGTGTGAACACACAACTGGACAGCAACAAGACTGAGAAGACACTGAGAACCTGCTCACACACCACACGCCCTTATATGGCTGTGTTCACACCACAGACTGTATATAAAGATGGAGGCACGACAGACCCCCCAACAGTGACGCCAGAGCTCATTTTCTGCTGAAGTTCTTGAGAATATCTGGACACACACTCACACTCAATGAGAATACACTGCATAGTGTGTGTGTGTGTGTGTGTGTGTGTGTGTGTGTGCCACATTTCTGCTGATTACATTTCTACCAGCAGGAGCTGATTGGGTTCTTGATCAATACCAAGATTATTTAGTCATCGACCAGTTGAACGGTGGGAACGCTGAGCGTATTGTGACCTCCTATTCTCAGACGTAGACCAGGACCAGGTCATAAAGCTCGGGTCGTGCACAATGCCTCTCAGAGTGTGTAGTTCTCTAAATGTTCTAATTACATTAATGCATCCATTTCTTTTTTTGGAAATAGTAATTACCCCCCCCCCCCCCCCCCGACGTACTTACTGGCACTAGTCAATCAATAAACACAGGAGATAAGACGCAGCGTCACCCTGGAACTGCTCCCACGTCTGATCCACTGATCCTCAGGTTTTCTCTTTGTCTCACAGGCAGGTTTGTCTGTGGTCGTACACGATCAAAATGAGTCCAACATAACTCCGCTATCTTTACAGCAACCAGAGGACCATGAAGTCAAACTCAATCTGTACAATATGGACAGGTATTTATTGGATGTAGCTTTGATCCACCCACTCGAGGAAAAAGACGAACCTATGAACCCTTTCTGAGGTTTAAAGGGTTTACACATGTTCCCTCTGTGTCAGTGTGTGTGTGTGTGTGTGTGTGTGTGTGTGTGTGTGTGTTGTATTCACACACTCATCCAACTACTTCCTGTCTCTGGATTATGATGGCATCAATGCGAGCTGCTGCTCTATCAGCTGGGATCTACCAGCTACGGACGTAAGCTTTGGGATTTGCACACGCAGTGGACAACCTCACACACACACACACACACACGTTGGCTTGCTGGTAGAAAAAGGAAACGGCGTAGTCTGGTTCTGCTGACCAGATGTGTCGGTTTGTGAAAGTAGAAGCAGCTCTTAACTCTTTGTCTGCCAGTAATCAATCAGTCTCCCCTCCTCTTCTGTCTGAACTCCGGGTGTGTCCTCTCTCGGGTCCAGTAGCTGGTGAACTGCCCACAAATAAACACTCACTCAGTGATTCGCAGGTCCAAAGACGTCTAGACGTCGAGGCTGGTTTGACTGGTTGGATGTCCAGGATGCAGATAACCGTTGGACTTTAAATGGTTGTGTTTCAGTGTGAAGCAGGTCCTAACTACGGATTTAAATATAGTGATTTAAATGCTGTTGAACAGCGGTTACACGTAGCCCAGACATTTAAAAAAAGTGAAAATCACCAGGTGAGTGCTTCCAGGGAGGTTTTGGACTAAGAAAATCATTCCAGCGTTCTTCCTAATAAGACATGTCCAGACTGCAGCAGATTAGCGTAGCTGCTGCTTTAGCATCAGATATTTCACAACTTAAGGCTCTTCGCCATGAAAAGGACCTTCTCGCTCTTCTGCTCTTCTTCTGCGTCTTATGGTTGGTTGATCATCCAATCCCCTGCTTGACCACTTCTCAGATGGTTCGGTGTAACGAACAGGTTTGAACGCCTGAAGAAGAGACGGGGAACCGGAGAGGACCGGGATGATTTGGGACACGGTGACTGAGCGACGGACTTCCTGTACTGATTTCCTCTGCCCACCAGATGCAGACGGTTTTGATGGTACTTCCCTCAGAGAGTTAACAGCTGAATTTGACTCACAGTTTAGTCTGAAGCTGGTTCATTCCCCCCACAACAAAATGGAAAATATCAAAAAGAGTCCACTTTATTCCCATTTCTTTTCAGAGTGTCTGATCCACAGTGACTCACACTGAGGTTGTTCTGCACTTTACACACTCACGGAAATCACTTCCACAAAGATGCCGATGACTCAGGAGCTTAATGGGGCATTAAGATTAGTGGTGGTTTAGTAGTTTAGCACATTTCCTAAACTCTGGCACATTATGTTGTTGTTCATACAGTGTTTTTGTTGTATTACAGAGTTCAGCTCCACAATGATCCAGTCAGTCATGTGACTTCTGTTGACCACCCCTGGTTTGCTTGTAGATACAGAAACACGCCGTTCTCAGCTCCCTGAGTCTGAGCTTCATTTCATGATATCACCACAAGCCTGTTTTATATTTACAGATGAGGAATTGAGAGTCACTCCTGACTCCTACATTCCTCCCGTTCATTAGTTGTTTTGGAGGAAGTGAAGGCAGCAGACGACTCTGCAGTGAGTCAGTCCGAATCTTCAGCGCTGAGCAGAGAAGTTCAGGCTTTTCCCCAAAACATCTATTTTGGATTTGTATTTCAAAATCATTCAGCCGATGTGCTTTAAATATCGAGGATTCAGTCTGTACAAGTGTCCGTCTGACTGTGGTCAGTCTGCTGACACGTCTCTGAAATCTGAGCCCTCAGTCGTGTTTCCATCCCAACATGTCCGAGACTCTTCTCACGTCTTCATGAGAACATCACGTCGAGATTAAAGTCTCGGTCGGACGTGACTGAGAGAAATGTCTTGCTCCATCTTACCCCTCAGTTGTGCGTCCACACTCGTTTTACTGCGGTTTATTGACTCATACATGAAGGCTAGTGGCTCTCGGACCCTCCGGACCCTCTATCCCCTGAGGAGGAGTTGACTGCTGATGAAGAACGTGTGCTATTCTAGACAAGTTTGTTAACAATTAAACACTTCAATCATCTCTGGAAGGGCCTGAACCTTAGGTTGAGAACCAACGGATCAAACCAGCTGACTGTAGCTAGCTCCACCTCCAGCTACAACAGTAACATGCTGCGTACACACTTTTAATAATCACATTATGTCAATCAGAGGGACGCAACCACCACTTGGACCAGGAAATCTACCTTATACTGTTATACTATTACTCCAGTGCAGGACATGTGGGTACTTGTACTACGTTGCTGTATGGGTACTTTTAAAGGATCTGAGAACTTCTACCACTGTTACATTCCTGTGTTTAAAGTTTATTTATAAAAAGAAATAGACCTGCCAATCACAACACGACACAGTGGCATCATACAAATGCAAATGACCTCAAACTTTCTTCCAAGTTTCGAGAAGCTCGTTTTCCGCATTTCAAATCACAATCCCTCTGAGTTTTTTGTAGACTAGAAAGCAAGTTTGGTTTCAAACTAGGTCCCGCCTCTGCCTGGGCAGTAAGCCAATCATAAGACAGCAGGGTGGCACCTGGACACGCCCCTGCCCCTCACAAGTCCCCAAGACGCTTCAACTCCAAAGAAATCCACCGTTTTCCAGCAGAGTGACGCTCGTCCAGCTGCAGAACGTCCCAGTACCAGCAGGGGGTCCCGGTCTGACGAAGCCAGCAGAACTACGTCACCCCCTGAAGCAGAAAGGCAATTCAGAGGCCACCGGACCGGACCCTCCCCGTCCTCCGGCTGCACAGGCCCACATGTCAGCACCTGAGTGACCTTCACCACAGGCTGCTTCTTTTTTGTATAGAAATTCATCTGTGGGTGAAAGCTGCTTGTGTAACCTAAGTATCCTGATTTAAAATATAACATTTAAGGTTAGAGCCTAGAACGAAATAACACAATATAATCCCTCCGTTATTGTCACGAGAGAGAGAGAGAGCACTTTAAAGGTGGGCCTCCCCTTTAAATCCCTCCAGCTGAAAAGCTCTCAGCATTTTTCTCTCATCCCACATGCTGCGTGGACGCCACGTCAGCTGGGTCTGCCTGACTCTGCACACTGTGTGTGTGTGTGTATAAGACTGTCTGCAGCAGCAGGGAGCAGTCAGAGCCCACTTTTCACCGTCAGCCTCGTGAAGCTGCAGATGAAGTGACTTTAATGTTTCAGTTGAGCTGAACGTCTTCACGGGCTCAAAGGGTCACTGTTGCAGTTTACGGCCTCCGTGGTTTCCTGCAGTAAATACCTCGAAATCAACTCACAACTATTCAACAACTCAAACACGTTGACCGGCTGTTCACAGCAGAGAGGCCTCGCCTGAAAACAATATGTTCGTGTGTTCGCTTCCTGCTTCTTCATCAGAACAGCCTGTGTGCAGAGAACAAGGGTTACATGTGTAACTGTGGTTCTATGAGTACTGGCTGAACACTAGAGATGGACTTGTTGACCGTCTTGATCATGATGATGAGGAGGTGTATTACATTTTTATATTTTAGTTATTGGTTTCATTTATTGGAATTATTGAATTTTATATTAAATGTTTTTATTAATTTGCTTTAATTACAATTTATTGGATTATATTTATTTTAGGTATTTTACTGTTTTTTGTTTCATTTGAAAAATATGTTCATCAGCGCTTTTTTAAACTTTGCTAGATTAAGATTACTGACATCCACAGTTCATTTATGAGTATATTGAACATTAGTTTGAGATACATAATTTAGCTTTACGCTGTTTCAATTACTATCTAAAACAATAGCTTCATCTGTTGAAATCCTTAATTCTCCATGATTAAAGCAGTATTACTTATCTGAAACTGCAGTTATGAGTACTCGAAAGTGAAGATGAGTAACTAGTGAAAACCTCTTTTACATAACATTACAAGAAAAGATGAGTAGAGTGGGGTGTGTGGACGGGTATCTCGAGAGCGGTGTCAGGTGTTCAGCCTGTGACGAACCCTGACAAATCTTTTTTTTTTTTATTCTGGTCTCCGCGGTGTCGAGGCAGCGAGCCGCAGCCAACACATTCCTGCCTGAAATAGCGCGAGTGTTGGATTTCATCGACCTGACCTGCTGGGCTTCATCACGCAGATCTTTATTCTCGGAGCGGACCACGTGCTCCGTGTGGGCGGGGCCAGCTGTGACAGGGCGGGAGGGCAGCCAGCCAACCAGCGGCATTGGCGCCACCACTTCATAAACACATGGTGAGGAGTGAAGGCGTGCAGCCTGGGACTAAAGTACTTTACGTTTACGTAAATGTAAATCCGCAACATTTGAAAGCTGCTTGCTTATAAGCAGTTTTTCTCCAAAATGACAAGTTCACCATTTATTAAAGTCAGCAGACATTTGTTAATTCGTGGTTCCATCATCATTTTGTGGACACGATGTACAGCAGGTAGAAATGAAACCTGACAAATATAGAATGACTCTGCACGCTTAGTGTCACTCTGCGAACACAAAAGAAACTCCCGCCAACCAGACGTCCAAAACGAGTGTCGCTGCTCCTCGACGATCACCCAGTGAACCCGGAGGAGGAGGAGGAGGAGGAGGAGGAGGAGGAGGTGGGGTCGTCAGGTTCCTGGGTTCAGTCCCAGTCATAGAGAGAAAGGGAACATCAGGGGAATGTGTGTGTGTGTGTGTGTGTGTGTGTGGGGCAGCAAAGGGCTGCCAAATATGGCGAGGGGAGACGAGCATTCAAATATGTCCAACGTGTGTGTGTGAAAGAGAGAGGGAGTGTGTGTGCGTGTGTTCTTCATTGGTATCTGATGTTTTATGCTTTCGTGCAAACAGACATACTCAGAAACGTCGACTGGAGGTCAACAGTTGTGCAGCCACGGACACTGAATGTGAGGTCAGGGCACAGACGAGTAAATAAATCCTGGAAAAGTAGAGGGCACTTTGACACAGAGCTTCACAGCCAATGATGAGACTTCTTCTTCTTCTTCTTCTTCCTGTCTTCTTCTCTCTCACGCTTACTGTCTGGCTTTCTTTCTTACTTTCGGTTTTCCTACGAGAAAGAGTAAAGGAGAAGCAGTGTCCTCGGCCTCAGATGACCGTCTGGACTAAACAAGGCTGCGTGTGCTGAAGTGTGACACGGAGCCACAGCATCATCAGGACGTTTAAAATGCTCAGATGAATATAAATGTTGTTACAGTCAAGATGAAACCATTTCTATCTGCATATATTCTTATTATCTTATTATATGTTCCTAAAAATAAAGTCCTGTGGTAACACCACTCCACCACACTAACCCTGATCTCCTGCCCTATTTCCACTCCTCCTCCTCCTCCTCCTCCTCGTTCCTGAAGTTCCTAGAATCTTCCACAGTTCCAGTTTCAGGGAACGTCGGGAACGCGAAGAAGCTGCCAGGTCGACGTCTTGTTCTTTCTGTCTCTCCACATGTAGTTCAGATGTGAGCTGAAATATTTTTACATTCACAATAAATCAAACGAGTGTGTGAAGTGAAAAGGGTGAACTTAAAGATAATTATCTCCCAGTTCTGCAGTTCCCTTCATCTCCTCTAAACGTTTTCTGGCCTTTTAGCTTCTTTTGGTTTTGCATTTACTGTATGTTTCACTTGTTTGCAGCAAACAAGCTTGGATAAACCCACAGTACACCCAGTGCCCAGCACACTGACACAGTTAGCAACTAGCTGGTGAACAAAGAGGAACATTTAACAGCCAGATATTTCTCTCAGGAGTTGGTGGAGACCAAACCAGAGCTAAAAGGGTCAATATTGTACTGAGATTAGTTGCGTGGCCAGAAACATGCATCCAAATGTTGCCCTGTGTGCTGGATGTGTGAGCAAGCAGCTCTTTGCTAACATGTTAGCTATGTGGACTGTATAAAGGTGATAATATGTCAATGTTGCATTTACAGCTTGATGCGTTTCCCCCAGGTGGCCAAATGATAAATAATCCTTTATGAATGAATCCCGACGCCTTCGGAAACCTGTATTGTTTTTATCATTTTAACGTATATTTTCAACAAAGAATAACTAATGTTTTTATGTTTTTACAGCCACTGGATGATGGCCCACATTAAACCACATACACCCACGAAACAACAACAATAAACTCACCCGAATCTGTGGCTGAACTCACTCAAGCTAACGTTCGGAATGAAGACAGCATGGTTTTTAAAAAGGCATTGGACTGCATCAGTGCCAGTGTTTGGTGTGTGGCACTGGTGAGACAAATATGATAAACTGCGCTTTATACTATGAAAGTATTTATACTACGAGAAAGGACTTATCACAGCAACACTTATGGCAGATGACATCAGATTGTAATATCTATCAGCAAGCAGATTTCGCACCAGCCAAATGTAAATGCATTAAAGAAACCATGGGGATGTTGAAAAGGTGTAAATGCATCTGTCTCTCCAAGATTCATACGTAGTATTTACTCGTCTCGTCAGTTAGGATCTGTCCCGTGTGATAAGCTGCTGAAGTAACACTTCTGAAACTGGCTGCTGTTGTCTCTGTTTGCCACAGGAAGACAGCAACACACGATCAAACAAAGGGTGCAACACGCTGTTGTAGTGTTTGTTACAATATAACCAGTGTTTGATTTGCATGCAACCAGGAAAACCCAAGACTTGGGATCTGGCCAACAGACACACACTTGCTGTATGTGTCTAAGTGTCTAAAATCACACCTGGATTTCTTTCGGATACGAGACAATTGAAAAGTGTTCATGGGGCCACGATGTCTGGTGAGAAACACTCAACGTAAACAGAACTGTTTATAAAAAATACCCACTGTGTACCTTTAAGACAGGTGTTGTAACATTAATAAAAAGTCTTTCCAAACTAGAGGATTTACTCTTCCCGACTACAGAACAGAAAAAGTGTCAAGATCAACAATGAATGGATCCTGAGACAAAATGTTCCCAAACTGAGATGTGCCAGCAGTCGTGACATTAAAACGTCCCGGCGCTGCTGCCCTGAACAACCGGAAAAACAGACATGTGATGAGACACTGAGGGACACCGAAAAAATGTCTCCATGGGGCTGAACGGGTGTTCGATCACACAAAGGAGCATCTGTGACTGTGTGTTCAAAGGCCTGCAGGGGATTAACTTCAGCTCAATAGGACAGTGTGTTGTGTTTATGTCTGTGTACAATATATTGGCTGAGTGACAATAGAATCTGTGTAACTGAATGACTGTACCATAAGTGGGACAGGCCGGTGGCTCAGCAGGCGGGGACGCTCGCTGTTGGCTTCTGTCCCGTGTCAGCCGCTTTATTCCTACACAATCACCCGTGAAATGTCAGAAAAGATCATCTTCAAAGGAAAACAGGTTTGATTATGCCATAAACATTTGGAAGTTGTTTCACGAGCAAATGTAAATGTCAGAGCATTTGTTCAGTGAAAATGCTGTTATTTCTCATGCTCTGCCTTCCTCTCTGCTGCTGATTCCTGTGGTGTTTCTGCACTGCACTGTTAAAGATGACAGCTGGCTGCCTGTTCATCTCTGGTGGCGAACGATGCTCATGCTAACTATACACTTCAAACAACATCATATGTGTGAAAAGCATCACTTCCTTTAACCACAACTGCACTGAAATGTCACGCAGTACATTGCATTTACTATATTTAATTGTTTGGTATGTAAAACCCACACAGACACAGAGACACCTAATGCTGTGAGCCGCTCTAGGCCTTGTTCAGACTGATCATTACCACTATGTGAAAAACCCCTCAACGTGACCACTGTGGCCAAAACATTTGAACTAGGCTCAACTTTATCGACAACACACTGCTTTCAGTTCACTGTTTTTGGTGTGATCTCCTGGTAACAGTACATTCACCCCAGCCAAACAACAATGTCCAGCAGGTTGTATTCAGATCAGGTGAAGTGTTTGAGAGCGATACTTCACTTTGTTGTCTGGTACTATTATTATTATTATGAACGCAAGATGCATCAAGACGACACTGTTCCTGCAAATCCATGAAGTCTGAGAGCACTTTCAAGGCCGCAGAGGTCAAGTTCAAGCTGAATGAAGAATTCGATCATCATCAACACTTCCTGTAATTTGGTGATTGATCCAGGCAACTTTCCTTAATGGTTTCAAGACTGTAGCTACTCAGCTATCAGCCAGAAAGTGAGACCATGGGAGGAAGACTACGCTTCTTACCTCTCCACTGACATGAATTGTGTCTTTGCAGGGTCCATTTTGCATGACCTGCGGTCTGCATGTAACAAGTTCTCAACACTTGCGACATGCAGAGTCCAGAACATCCTATACTTTCTATTATTAAGCAGAAAGAGGAAGAGAGAACAGGCAGTTGGGGAGATGGAGGCCTCTTCCTCTTCCTCCTGTTTGTCTTGTTGCAGAAACATGAATGAGTAGGTTACCGGCAGACTGAATGGAGAAGTGGTGTCTGTTCCTGTGTGTGTGTGTGTGTGTGTGTAGAGTGCAGGCAGATCTCTTATCATTCATTCAATAAATGTGTAAATGAATGTCAAAGAGCAGTTTGTTTCTCCTGCTGCTTGATAACATTTGACCCACGTGGGGCACAAATGTTTAGGCTCCAGTTCAGAGTTCAGAAAACTCTATCAGAAGACTCGAAATTGATCTGTCCTTGTGAAAAACACAGACCTGAACCCAGTCAGGCTGACAATGTGGCCTGAGTGGACCCTGAGGAAATACAATACCAACTGATCAGAGTCCAGAAAAGGTTTTTTGCACTCACTGTTTGCTGTTTGTCTCTAATCAAAGTTAACACGGCATAGAGCACTCGGGACAGATGCATAAAACTGTTCATTACTAAAAGTCTGAAGAAGAGAAGGTAGTCCCAGCCAGGTTCCTTGTAGTCCGAACACCAGAGGGTTCTCAGTGGTAATGGGGGGGTCATGGATGGGAGATGCCTTCCCTGGAAGGAAGAGCAACTCGGGCTTATTAGGTGGTGTGCTGATATCCACTGAGAGATGTCAGCCAGACACGTAGAGATTCATGCTGCCACATGAGTTTCAGACAATTAGTTGAGTGTCAAGAGCCATGTGACCTGATGTAAAGAAAAATAAGGAGGAGACCCAGAACAGAGCCCTGAGGGACCCCGTAGTGAGGGTTCAGATACAGATTCTCTCCAAGTTGTAACCAAAGTCCTGTCCTGAAGCCTGAGACTTCTTGGAGGGTTTCAAACACTGCTGAAAGGACCAGCAGAATAACAACCGAGGAGAAGGAGGCTGCTCTGGCGCTTTGGATTTCCTCTGTGACGGCAAGGAGGGCAGTCTCAGTTAAATGGCCTGCCTTGAAAACCAGATCGGTGGGGGTCAAGAAGGTTAGTGGAGATATGCAGAAAGTTGAGTGAAGACAGCACTCTCTTCCATTAAATGGAAGAAGACAGACTGGTCTGCAGTTATTTACATAAGAAGGTGGAGGGTTCTTTAAAGCTGCTTTTGTAGTGTTAGCATAAAAAAAGTTGCCAAAAGAGGTGTTGATGAGGAGGCTGAGGAACATGAAGTAGGTCAGAAACAACAGACTGAAGAAAATAAATTAGAATAAGAGATAAAGAGGTGGATATAGGACAGGTGGTGTCAGTCGCAGGGTGGGAGATGAGGAGCGTATGTCATCTATCTTTTTTAGAAAGTGGTTAATAACGTCACTCGGTAGAAGAAAGGTGAAGGAGTGGTGGTGAAGGAGGGTAGAGAAGATAGAAAATAGTTTTTTGGGGAGATGAAAGATTAAATTTTGATTGAAAAAAAGAGCTTTTAACTGCCAATGAGAAGGCAAGAAAGAGGAGAGAAGAGATTGATACTCAAGGAGGTCTTCAGAGCGCTTGGATCTCCGCCGTGTTCCCTGAGCTGCCTGTTGGGTGGTTGTGTACGCACACACTGAGTCAGACAACCCCTGATACAGGCTTGTGTGTGGGGAAACTGTGTGTGCATTTAGTGCATACACACTGTTTAAACATCTGGACCCTGGTGTGAGTCACTGAATTGAACTCTGAAACCTTTAAAAACCTATAAATGTAAAACTAACTGTTCTAACTACCCTTCGTCTTTTGCAGCAGTGACATTTATAGATTCTTTCTTTTAGAAGAAGTGATGCTGATAAAGATCTCACTGATGTGTATAAAAAGCCTTGAAGTCTGTCTGACAGCGCAGCTTCCTCCCAACCAAAGAGCTCTTAAGTAACTGCATGATCTCAGACCACGAGGGTGTGGACATTTCCGTAGCAGCTCTCTAATGTTCATGTCCTTCTAATGTTGTCATATAAAGACACATGAAAGTGAACTTATGGCCCCCAAAAGCAGAATACCATAAATACGCACAACACAGAAGTCAGGCTGACAGACGACTACAATAAAAAAAGCTACAGTGCAAAAAGCTACAATAAATAATAATAATGTTGTGTTTAGTTTATTATCTGGCGACTTCATCTTTTAGCTCAAAGTTGAATGAGTTGCTTTCTGGAAAACCATATTTCTGCATGAAAGTGTGAACGTGTGAGTCCTTCTCTTTCTCACTTTAAGGAGATTTGATCTGCTCTTTAGCCCACTGCCATGAACAGCAGTGACAGAGCAGCACTGTTCGGGGGGATAACTGCACCGTCCTGCAGTGTCTCAGTGATAACAGCGCCTCATCTTCAGCTCTTCTGCTGCGTTTGGTCAGTTTCATGCCGGCATTGTGCCTGCTGAGACTGATTATCTGTAGATTTCTTGTTGGAGCTCCAACAGTTTGACTTTATCACGACTCTCTCACACTTAGCTTAGAAAAGTCCTTGCTTGGGGGGGTTGTTCTTTCCAAAAGTACAGGATCTTTGGGGGTGGAGCTTGCAGCGCTGGTCGAGTACTCGCAGCGTTTTCTTTCAGACACCATTTTTAAAAATCTACAGCCGCTAAGCCGTTTGTTTTTTGTCTGTAATAAATGTCATGGCAATACATCCAATAGCTAATAGTCAGCTAATTCTCCAGTCGGTGCCATTAAAACCATTGTAGAAAAAGAAGATGACAACATTAAAAGAGCTCCAGTCGAAGATGAAACAGTGGAAAACCACGTGGAAACATGACTAACTCAAAACCACAAAGTCAAAAGTCTGGGATCACAAATGTCTGTACGTTCCTTGTTGAAAAGTCTGGTGGGATTCAACCTCTGAAGACAATGAAATGTACATCTGATCAAATCTAGTTTCACTTCAGATCACTTTTATTTGAGCTAGGTCGATTACAGTCGATTACACGTCACTTAGCAACGCCAAGATAAAAATGCATCAGTGTGATGAGACTCAGACCTGCATGGAGGCTTTGTGTTTGTGCCTCGATGCCATTAGGCGTCCAGACTGATCGTCGGGTGAGGCCAAGCACAGCTGCCATCTTGGTTACCATGGTTACACGTGTAGCTGAGAGAGCAGCCTGTGATCACCTGCTCCAACACACACACAGTACTCAGTCCATTCACGTTCATGTCGGACATGGCACAACATCTTCACGATGTGTGTGTGTGTGTGTGTGTGTGTGTGAATGTTGGTAGGGGGGTTGTTGCTGAGGACAAACCACTTTCTCTAACGTTTCTCTACTTAAAGAGAAGTCAGGAGTTTCAGTAACCTAGAGGGCATGCGGGCATGTGTGTGTGTGTGTGTGTGTGTGTGCATGCGTGAGTGGTGAATAGGCAGGAGGAAGTGAGATGTGTGTGTGGAGTCAAGTGATAGTGTGTGTTTGTGTGTGATCAGATACTCTGTGTTATATTATACCACCAGCTTTCTTATCAATGAGCTAAGTCTGGTGTGTGTGTGTGTGTGTGTGTGTGTGTGAGTGTGAGTGTGAGTGTGTGTGTGTGTGTGTGTG
>JAVQJD010031264.1:0-18903 GCA_036023655.1 Nannoperca australis | reverse complement strand
TCTTTAAAGTTAAGACTAGTTTAAAGTCATCTTCATTGAAAAGTACAGTGCTTTTCCTTCAAAAATAAGGACATTTCAATGTGACCCCAAACTTTTGAACGGTAGTGTATATATATATACGCGCTGGGGAGGTGGGGGTCTACCAGGGTGTAATGTGAACCATCCTGCCCAGGCATGGGTGTGGCCTGAAGTAAATGAGGCAAAAAACCAGACCGAGCGGGAAAACAAGTAGAAGGAGTTACCAAGATGGGAGGAGAATGAAAACAAGCAATGGCGGAAAGGAAAATGAGTCAAGGCGACGTGGACTAGAATAGGCTTGCATCAAATAACAGTAGAATGGTACTTAAAATTAGATGGAAGTTTACCTCTGAGTGGGTGGGGTGGAGCTGCAATGTTAAAGTTAATTTACTGTAGAGAATAACCTATATTAGACTCACTCTACTATAAACTAATGAGGCAGGCATTAGCTGCTGCAACCTGAGCTGACTATTATACTCCAATCTGATTAGGAATGCTTTAGTGAAGCAAGTAACACAAAGTGATTACAACTACTGCAGGTGAAAAGTAGGTTACATATCATTCACATTTTAAACTCTCCTCCTTGTATTTTCTACAGTTCAACACGCTGCATCACACGTTTCCACCTGTCTCATCAGTTTGTGTTCACATTAGAGCAGATCTAAATATTTAGCTGTAAATATGAATCGTTTGTACAGATTTAGAATTAGCGTATCTTTCCTAACCTGTCTGCTCAGTGGTTAATCATTATTAGACATAGTTACGAAGCTGACTTTAAATCAGGGAGTTCTGGCAGCCATTATCTTTCTCCAAATATTTACCCTGCTTCAACATAGCTGAGCTGTCTGTGCTGCACCAACCAGATACACAGGCAACAGAAAGGGCTGCTCTCTGAGGTTAAGTCCAAGTCTAAGGCCAGTTATGTTGTAAGTGCATGGACACATACACATACACACACACACACACACACACACACACACACACACACAGTTTTAATTCTGTGACCTAGATGAAAACTTGGCTCTGATTAATTGTCTTGCTTGGGGGTACATTATCCACATCTGATTACTGCCATGAACATCTTCCCATGACGTGATTTAACTCTTTTTGCTATTTCTGGTACAAATATATTCCCTACTTTAATTCCCTCAGCATGGACTCTACAAGTGTGGTTTAGTGCAGGACACAGGTTTTTTTTGTGTGTTTGAGTATGTCTGTTCGTGCATACTTTTGTATGTTTGTGTGCGCTATTTAAAAAGGAGGCCATAGAGAGAGAGAGAGAGAGGGAGAGAGAGAGAGTGGCTGTTGGGGAAAGGACTGGGTTTGGGTGTGACCTGCTCAGCTATGCACTGGTGATCATGTGAGACCTGTTCTAATTATACACCTCTCAAGAAGAAGGCCGATCCTCTCTCATGGGCAGAAAGTGTGCGCACATGTGTCCAAGAAGGTGCAGTGTGTGTGTGTGTGTGTGCGTGTGTGTGGTGTAGGGGGGTGCAAGACTAGTAATGGGAAGCAATGTGGCTTCATGTAACACAATTAAATAGAGAATTTGCCCTATTTCAACCACTCCACCTGGGTGAAAGTGAAGTAGGTTTTTCAGTGTGTGGGTTTGTGGGTCTGTACAAGAGGAACTTCTTAACAATGTGGTGAACGTGTCTTCTGGTGTATTCATGCAACTAACAAATCAACAGCCTTCGCTTCTGATTTCCTCCATCTTATGTTGCGCTCTCTCTCTCTCTCCCTCCCTCTCTTTTGATTTCTCCTGCTGTTTCCACTGTGGGTTTTTAGAGACCTCCTCTGTTTTTCATTACCAGTGGAAAAAATGGGGCAAAGAGTTAAGAAAAAGCATCACCCTTCTCAATTAATGCAAGGACAATAAGTCCCAGTGGAAAACAAGTCCACACTACTAAAATAGGCCCTTTGGTTCCTTCAAAAATCCTCCATTTATCTGCCAGCTACTATTTTCCAGTGGCTGACCTTTACCTTAGGGTCAATGACAATTTAAACATATGTTCACATATTGAGATCCTTCCGCCTGTAGATAAAAGCTCCTCTGTGTTGTCAACAAATGTCTACATGTGGCCACTATATTTGAGCTCAACATCCAGATAGATAAGATTATAGTTTCTTACAATTGGGTCTTCATTTTTGTAGTTTTGCCCACCATTTCTGTTGCTTAATATAACTTTTTTCTCACCTAATTCATTTCTGACATCTGGGAACATCCCATCAACAAAGTCTGAGAGGTAAATAAATAAGCATTCAAGTGATCAGGTCAAAACACAGGTTGTAAACAAGCCAACAGCAAGATTATCTACTTCTTTATGAGGAGGTTCAACTGGAAATGAGCACATATCACTAGTTGCATATAGTATAATACTATACTATATTTTATATAGTTTATTATAGTATAATATAATACATCAAGTGGGAAGTGGGTCTGTATACTGTGATGGGTCTTTACAACAGACAGTTTGGTAATAATTTGTCTCTTTTCTCCTCCTAATATGTTTGGCTTGGGGGTTTGTTGAAAACCTATGTGATCATGTGACCTTCCCTTTCTGACTTCTGTTTAGCAAAGTTGCCATTTCCCCAGAATGACGGTAGCAATCTCCACCGATAGAAATGATGGTGAAAACTATGAAAATATGATTTAATTTAGCTTGTAATTTTTCATACACACACACACACGCACAGGCGTTAGCACATTGTGAGGAAACTTGGGAAGAGCTCAGCTTGTGCTTGACAATGTCCCTCTGTCCACATCTGGCTATGAACACAGTTCTATGAGTCGACTCACACACGCTGTCCTCATCCTAACCCTACCCTGCTCACACACTGCCAATGACCACGAGTCACCGAGATCTGGAGGGGCAGAATACACAGAGAAGTAAAACACACAGACACAGCCAAACCTGTGTGGGTGTGTGTCAATGCTGGAAACTTTGGGTTGAGGTCCGCCCATCTCTAGAGATCTCATGCTCCGATAAAAAGACAGATTGTGAAAGAGAGAGAGAATGAGAGAAAGGAAGAAAAAGAGGTGTTTTCTTTTCTGCTTCTGCCTAAAAATGGAAAGTTACTGCATACGTTGCCCCAAATCTGTCCCTAACTTCACTCTAAAACATGCAAGCATATAGAGACACACACACAGAGACAGAAACCCCCTCTTACTGCCCCTAGGCCTCTGCACAGGAAGTGGTTTGACTGAGTGAGATGTATATGATTCCGCCATCGCCTCGTTCCTCTCTAGCTGTTGAAATGTGTTGTGCTCAGGGCATCCATATGAGTCTGTACATGTTAAAGCCTATTCATCTGTGTTTCTCATTCAAAAACTGGCATGCAGCAGTGTTTATCAGTTCCAGAGGGACTGTGCTGATGTAGTAAATTCATACAACAGCGGTTATGTAAAGTAACTCCGAAATGACTCCTGTTTGAAATAAGGGTGATAAACACCAGCCAAAACACTGCCTGTCCTAGAAAAATTCCACAGTGCAGTGTTACAAATGCCTGACTTCTGCTTCCTGAATCTGAGACGCTGCATCCCCCATCCCCCTCCTCTCTGTGCCCTTGATCACATGTTGCAGTCACCTGACCAGAAATAGGTGGGACCAAGGAGAGCACATGTCGTGGCCAGATGGTGCGCTCTAGCATGATGTAAACTGTAAACTACTGCTATTTCCAGTTTGTAACTCCACATATTCCCTCACACTGCCTGAACTGTCAGACTGAATGTGCTCAGTCTCATATCTGTGGCCTATCCGTCTGTCTGAGATCTGCCCCCCAGACTTCCCGCTCACCACCTCTCCTTTCTTACCTTGAGTGAGTCGAAGCAAGCGATGACCCGTCCGTTGTCCACCTGACAGCTCTTGGCCGGATGAGCGAACTTGCACTCCTGGTCGGAGCGTGAGCATGTGCCCCTCTGGAACTCCCTACATACCTCAAGTGTCAGCCACTTTGTGTCACGGATATGCGCCATGTTCATCGCCATGGCGATACGCTTGCAAAAGGTACTCCGAGCTGAAATCTGTTCAAGCGCAAATAAAGTACCTCTAGGGTTTTAATCCACTTTCAGGTCTTTTTTTTGTTTATTTGTTGTTAAAGTCTGTGATATGTGTATGTAATGTTGAAATAAAACATTCAAAATAAAGTTCCTATTGATTGAGAGCTCCAAAGTGAAATGTTGCAGGACGATGTTACGTTGTGAATGGTATTGTCACTCAACCGCAGAGTTTATATCCAGGAGATGACTTAGCCTAACAATTCAGTTGCCACTCTTGGCTCGACTTCTCTCTCACTCCTGCTTGCTGAACAGTCTCAACATTCACAAGCCAAGGAGGCAAACAGACGAACAGGCCAAACCCAGAGCCCTCTGGTTAGGTGCGGTGAAGCAGCAGGCAACAAAGGTGATAGTCTGGGTGTAGCCTGCTACAAGAAGGTTAAGGACCAAGTGGAGGCTTAGAGGGTCAAAGGCGAAGGTTAAAGGCAAGGTGGGTGAGATGCTGCGTGGACCTGGTGGTGTGTTGGGCTGCTGTGATAAGGCTGGTAAGGCAGCGGGGTCGTCTGGTGAGGAGCGCTTAGGCTGGAGCCCGGCTGCGAGGAGTGGATGGTGATGGTGGTGGATGGACGAGCAGGTCAGAGCGAAGGCTGCAAGGAGGGAGTGGTCGCTGTCCTTGTACTCGTGTTACTGTGCCAGCAAGCGAGCGAGGCGCGCGGGGGGGGGAGGGTGGAGCTTTAGCTGTAGAAGCAGGTCAAAGCTGCAGCAGACATCAGGGAAGGCACTTCCTCTGGGGAGAGAGAGAGAGAATGGAGGGAAAGACAGAAAGAAAGATTAGTGTGATGATACACATCCAAAGAAAACGTCAAGGTTTATTTTCTCTTCCGTTTATACTCTTCCTGGAGTATTTTTTAAAGTCATGCCACTGCTAAGCTACGCATCTGTGGGAATGAAGAACATGTCAAAAATGCAGGGCTGTCAGCTAAAACAAATCAAACTTTCACCCACCCTGCGCTCTAAACGCACATGGTGCGCACACGCTCATCACGCCACTCCACACATAAACACACACACACAAGGCAGTCATTCACAACTTTGCATCTCTTCTGGTCAACGCAGGAAAATCAAATTAAAACCTGTATCACTTACAGTTGAGTACAGCAAAGCCGGCCATTGCAAATGTGTTTAGAGGTGAAAGAAAGAGAGTGAAAGCAGAGGGGAAGTTGAGGCAGGGCATGAGGGAGAAGAGGTTAGTCATTTCCCTTCTTGCAAAGCGGTGTGAGAGTGGGGACCAATGAGAGCTAGCAGAGTTGCAGCAACATTCTGGGCTGAGCGCCAGGTGAGAGCAGAGGGAGGAGCAAAGAGGAGGCTGACCTGCTTGCTGCTAAAGGAAGCGAGAAAGACAGACATGCTGAACTAACTATTTATCTGACTACCTGATTTCTCCTGAACAGAATTTCTTTCTCCTGAATTTCTCTCAAACAAACAGCCTTTCATGAAATATTCTACATATTATTCTCCATGAACTCAAGCATTTTTAAATAGAAAATACCAGTGATGATCTCACACTGATGTGAACTTGTGATAAAATCATGTTTATTATTTCACTCATAAACCAAATTCCCCATTTATGTTGTAGACATAATGGGTTGCAGTATGTTTTATTTGGTCAGAGTTTTTTTAATGTTGCCCGTGGTTTCAATTTTTTGGTGGATCCATTGTATGAATTGAGAATTGAGAATTTGAATGACTGGGTTCCCGGGGGCCATTCTGCTCTTATCGCAAAGGCAGGGTAACTCACCACACCCTGTGTAGAGAAATCGCTTTGCCCAGAACAGCATGTGCAACTTCAGCAATGCTACGAACTGCTGCTAACTTTACGCCACTGCAACACGCTATATCAGAGCCCTGCAGCAGTACAGCCCAGGTCATGATGACCCAGCGATATGGATATATGTTACAGAGGAAGAGAGAGTAAAGGAAGGAACTGCTTAGTTTCACCTTGGATGACGACTATGATAGGAAAAGTACCATTACAGCTAGAAATGACCTTTGGAGTGCAAATGTAATCATAACACAAACGCCACAACTGCCCTACCCCCACAATACACACACACACACACACACACAAACATACACAAGCACAGTTGCTGCTATTTTTATAATGGGAAGCAGTAATGTTTCCATGTCAGCTTTTTAATATTTTCATGCCAAAAAACATTTTGACTAAGAGCGACTGGATTAACTTTGTTTATATTACGAAGGGCATGTTTCTATTCCCATGCATGTGAAAATGTCTAGTCAGCCAAGTTGAACTTTTCTGTGTAACCCTGTATGTCCTAGGACCTGTGTTCTTAATATCATATAATGTTGATGTTACATATATTTATTTCTACAGCTCAGTCTGATAGGGCTGAAAGTGTTGCGCTTTTACTACGCAAATATACTTTGTAATAAGTTAAGTTCAGGTGAGCAAGGATCATTTCTTAACTCATCAGACAGAACTCAAGCCACAGCTGGACATGAACTAATGAGGTGCAACAGAGACACCTATTATACTTTTCTTTTCTTTTTTAAGTGAAGGCGCCATGGGCTATCTTCAATCAAATGAGAGAATGTGATGGCTTGATGCATGAAAAGCTGATGCCCCCTGCGTTCTGTCTGGCTTCCTAATCTGTTTCTATGGTTTCTATTAGAGTCAGATAAGCACATATCTGTGAGAGAGAGACGTTGTAGTATGGTGTAAGACAGTGCCAGAGTGATAATGACTGCTCATTATTATCCATCATGTCTGGACATGGCCATCCTACCCCTATTGATTTATTCATCTCTATGGTCTTTCTTGTTAGTATGCCACTCCCTCTATCTAATTCCACTTTAACTGTCAGTGCTCTTTATCTCCAATGTATCCATTTCAAATAGATGAAATAGTTTAATAATGATCTACTTCTCTGCTGTAACCACAGAATTGATGCTGTTTTAACCAGTGGGTTCTACTCTACTTTGGTCTTCTTGCTCTTTCCACCCTCCCCAGCTCCACCTATGCCTCTGCCTTTGTGCTCTCAATGTGACTGTCTGGCCTGCGCTCTCTTCCAGCATCCTCAGTAGCTCTCCCTCAGACGCCAAGGTCTTGCAAGCTGGTGCAAGGTCAACCACACTGGAGGAAGGGAAGATGGCCAGAGAGAGAGAGAGCGTGTGCTTCCTATCACCCTTTAGGACATGTGGTAAAAAACATTACATGGCTGCAAGAAGAAGAAGTGTGTCTTCAGTATGAGCACATCACCCTCAGCTCATGGTCATGTGACACCAGCATATGCCTCAACGGCAAAAACAGTTTCTGACATGAAAAGCAAAGCCTGCCCGTCTTTTATTTTCTCTTGGTTATGAGTCACAAAACAAATCTGTTCTAAGCGAATTGAGGAGGCTGTCAAAATCCACTCTTCACCTCCGCTGAAAGCGCAAATTATGCATAAAACCTGCCAGTGATTTGCACGGTGGACTGTGATGGATGGCGCTCGGACGTTATGAACACAGAGAGCTGTTTCGTTATTAAGGCATGTCCTAAATGAGTGAAAGGTTAGAGCAATCAAAACAACATGCTTTCTGCTAATCTGGGCTGCTGTTGAAGTTGTGATTGTGACTAACTGCTAGAGGCAACAATAAAGAGGGTGTGGTTCACAGTTATGGTAAGACTTCCTGAAAAAAGACTGAGTGGCACATTATTAGTAGCATAGCTTAACCCAACAGGCCATGAGTTACTGGAGGCTCTAATATATACAAATACATAAGTAATAATACACTGGGGTTAACTGGTGCAGAATGAGTGGAGATTAAGCTGAACATACAGATTAGGCAAATACTGTTATATTGCAACATCTGTTATGGAAACATAACTAACAAACCATAGCTTCTAGCCCAAGCTCCCATTTTCAGCTTTGACTGCAGAGAAAGAGACGTTCGTCTCCTTTGGTTTGCTGCTGTTCAGTCAAAGGAGAGGTTTCAGCATATTGACAGAGGTGGAGTCAGGGTGACAGTGTGCTGAGACAGGTCATCACCGTGGAGGACGCCGGAGGAAATGCAACACCCCAGGCCTCGCTGCTACTGCTGCTGCTGTTGCTGCTGCTGCTGCTGCTGCTGCTCCATGTGCTCAGAATATAGCATGTCAATACTGCCCTCACTGACCTTTATGTACACACACACACACACCAGTGCAAATAGTGCATATATGGACATGTGAGCATGCTCTCCTCGCTGGCTCTTGATCTTTCTCGCACTGACACACACATACTGAGAGGCTGAGGGCTGATGCACTATCGACCATAGCCCTTCTACACCACATACATCCCTGAGTACACTGCACTTCTTTTGATGATGGGACCTTGCATTAAAAATAAATGATGAATTCACTATTTAGGTTTGGTATGTTATAAATAGGTTATTGATGAATAGCCATGCTCCGCAGGGTGTTGCAAAAATAAAATATCCGCCATTTCTTGCTAATTTGAGTGCCACCATAGTTGATAAAGTTATTGACCTCCTTATCGTCATGAGCATGAAGTCATCGTCTCCTCTCAACTAGTAGTTTAACTGGATTTTTTTGTCACTGGATTAAATAACATGGTTCTAAAAGTGAGTCTTGGGCTAGGAATGCACAACAAACAATGCCTATTGATTCCAGAGCAAACCTCTGGAGACAATTGCATCTCTTGTTTAGCATACATGGACAGAGCTATGCACACACACACACACACATACACATTGACAAGACACACAAATGCAAACCTATACAAACACACAAACCTCTATGTGTCCTGACACAGAGTATTCTTATGCTGTGGTGAATATCTAACTATGTGCAACACTGCATCTCTGTGTGTGTATGTGTTTGTGTTTAAGGATGTGGTGAAATCAACGGACAGTGAGAATAATGGCTGGCCTTATGGTTTAATGAGTGGCTCATTGGCTCACATTTATGTTGCCTGTGTCAGTGTGGTGAGTTGTAGTCAGGCTCGTTTCTACATATACAGACGGTGATAGATAAAAAAATAAAAATATAGGAGGAATATGGAGGAATGATGTTCTTCCCTCCAGTAGAAATTAGAGACGTGTAATCTGCCATGTTGTATTGACGCTGTTCTGGCAGATCATGGCGGACCAACTACTACTACTGTTGTTTTTCCCCTTTTATTTGCACCCTTCTGTATATATACACAAGTACTGCTTAACCTAGTTGTTATCCCTATGACAAAAAAAAGACATACAATTATATTTTTTACACAATTGTTGCTGTGACTTTGTGTCTTTTCCAAACACATCATGGCAGTTTTATGTAATTAAAACTTGCTGAAAAGTAGCACAAACTGTCAGTCGGAAACCACACTTACTGATGTGTTAGAATGTTTTCTTTTTGCATGTGTCTATGTATCATATTATACATTTACATAAATACAGAACAGACTTTTTCATTCCTGAGCATCACAGTGTCCAATCATTTATGCCATTACCACAGGGCGCACACAGTACATGTTTAGCTTCTTAATCAGTATATTACATGCAAACATACTTCGCCAGTGATCAATTTTATCTTCTGCGCTCGTTATCGCAGTAATTTCCATGTAGGCAATCATTTTCGTGGAGGACGCAAATGTACCCACATCCACTAGCTTGTGTTGGTGCCTGCTTCTAATATACCGAGGCAAACAGACCACAGTGCAGTCGCAGCAACAACAAAGGCAAGGTAGTGAGGTAGATGGAAAAAGACTGTGATTGAGATAATGAGACTATTGGGGCAGGAGTGTGTTATTAAATGTTATAGCCGTCTGTCTGCTTTAGAGATGGAGAGGTTTAAGATGTCAAGGCTGTAAGCAGGGGCTGATGCAACTTGGGTGAAGAAAAACAAGGACAGGTTCATGTTGACATGTCTACCTATGGACAGAACAACAAAGAAATAACTAGACACTTATTACTGACTCCACGAACAGCAGCTTCGACATGCTGCGCGCCCTGCTTGTTATCACTGGTGTGTAGTTCAGATAGATGTAGACAATGGCTTTGTTTCTTCTATACTGAAATGTCCGACAAACAATTATTACTGGCAACCAGAAAAGAATAAAAGTAGGTAAACATTGTGGTAGGTTAACTTAACCGTGTCTGGATTTAACCGTGTCTTCGATAGTGGTGAAAGTCAATTCATTTTAGCTTAGCTTGGAATTTTGTTAAGTGAAAAGTGACTTACTCAGCCAAAGCTGTGTTAAAGTGTTTCTCAGAGGGGTTGACATGTGGTCATAACACAGTATGAACATACAGAGAAGCCCTCGTGTAATAACAGCTTAACCTGTCAGCGCAAATTCAGCCATGCCCATAATCCTGTCTGTAGGGCAGATCCTAGATCATAGGAAACACAGAAATGCAGAGCAATTTGCACCTGAGTTTACACACACAAATACAACAATACACAGAGAGGGCAATAGTATATTTGAAATTATTAGTCACGATATTCACAATGACAACAGCAGTACGTTCCTCAGGCTTCTGCTGGACATAAACTGAATACCTGCAGCAGATTTTACAAAGTCCCAACAATGCAATCTCCCACACATCTTTCTGTGTTGTGCATGCTTGCATGTGTGTACATTCTTGTGTGTGTGTGTGTGTGTGTGTGTGTGTGTGTGTGTCTGTGTGTGTGTGCTACTGTCTGAGCCACCCTGAATCCCTCTAAGTCACAACAACAACATTCCTCATCATCGCCCCAACCACGGACACACCACCAAGAGGAAACCCAGAGAGGCGAGGGAGTGGGGGGGCAGAGGTGGTGAGAAGAGGGACAAAGAGGGGAGAGGAGGGAAAGAAAACTAGACACTAAAGCTCTGAAGATCCTCTGGCTTTCACCTCCTTTCACTATGTATATGACCAGAGTCATATCCTCTGGTCAAATACAGAGTCATAACAGTTTTTGGACTCTAAAGATTAACGCCTGAAAAAACATTTACTAACTGAAAAATTACTTTATTTGAATCTGACAAATAACCAGATATTATCGCATGTAAGACAAAAATTTCAGTCTGTTTTCCGTAGCATGATACACACAGATAAACTTAACTCCTGAAAGAAAGTAAAACATTGCAGGGCAATCTCACAATATCTCCCAAAGCCTTAATAAAGCACGGAACTACTTACTTTCACTCCAGTTCAAACATCCACAAGTAAAATCCCTCCATTTACTCGGTCTCCTTCTCCCTGTCTCTCGTTCTTGCCCCTCTTTCCTTCTCTCTTCAACTTTCTTCCTCTCTGTTACTCCCCCTCTGTCAGACACATGAAAACACTCACTTAGTCTCACACACACACACACACACTCCCACAGACAGAGTCACCCTCTCACACACTCTCTCCTCCCGCGACCCGGAATGCTTGGCAAGACTCAACTGTACTGAAATACTGTGCTCACCATATAAGGTAGCAGCAGCTTCACATGTCACACATCATTTACATGCCGTGGGGCGGGAGTTTGCCTTATACAGCACACACACGTAGAAAAACACATGCAAAACCATGCTTCCCCCTTAAGGCTGGCGCAGCAAGGAAGGGAAGAGGTAAAAGAGAATCAAATTTTTCTCCTTGTTAACCAAGCCCTGCAGGATAACTCCCAACATGTCCAATGTTGAGTCAGAAGGACGGAATGAAAGCTGAGTGGGCGATCTATTGATCCTCTCCACTGCTTCCTGGAACAACCACAGCCCTCCAAACACACACGCGCACGCACACCAGCAAATGTTCCTGCTAACTAGCGCTACCCTCAGGAAGCAGCTATTGTGTGACTGTCTGCTTTGAGCCAAGAATGTGTCTTTCTGTGTGTGTGTGTGTGTGTGCTTGTATCTATAAAACAAGCCATAACAAATAGACATTAACCCTGTGGCCCACAAACTGAACACACACCACACACACACACACACACACAGCAGACAGTAAGGCAAACAATTCCCATATCTCTACCTATGCTCCAATGTACAGGCACTTACTTTGGAAAGTAAAGACTGCAGCACACACAGGAGGAAAGATCTAGATAAACCAAAGAGACAAGGAGGAGGGCTATGAACCAAGCTCTTACCTCTCACATTGCTCTCCAGTTTGTGTGTGTGTGTGTGTGTGTGTGTGCTTCCGCCTGTCGATTGGCTCTGTGTTTATGCGTGTGTTCAGACAGGCCGCGACAGCAGACCCCCAGGCACCGGCTGGACCATTCTCAGGCAGGCAGGCAGAGCGCAGCAAGGCAGAGCGACTGGCAGAAGAGAGGCAAGCGAGTGAGCGAGTGAATCAGCAGCAAATGAGTAGAGGAGCTGTGCGGAGCCGAGCACCAGAGTGAGAGGGAGAGAGAGAGGGAGAGAGAGAGAGGAGGAGTGTTTGTGTGTGTGTGTGTGTGTGTGTGCGTTGCAGCGTTGGCTGTGTGCGCTAGTGTCTCCCCTCCCCTGCCTCTTGAAGTGGCTGAGCTGGGCTGTGTCTCTACTGACTCCCCAGCCTCTGGATCGTCTGTCTGGTGCCCGAGGAAAGTGGTGATCGCTGGGTGGCAGTAGCAACAGCTGTGGAGGAGGAGGAGGAGGAGGAAGAAGAGAAGGAGGAGGGAACCCTGACTGCACTGGGCATACAGATCCTGCAGTCCCCTCTCCCTCCCTCTCCTCCTCGCTGAAGGCTGGTCACACCCCCTAAAACCACACCAGGAAGTGCTGGCTCAGTTACAGCAACACTGCCCTTGCCTATCCAGTGCAGCTGAGGAAGGAAAGAGGGGAGAGGGAGGGAGGAAGGAAACATTGGGAAAGCGCAGTAAGAAGATAAAGAAGGAGAAAAAGGGAAATTAGTAACAGGATAAACATAGAAGCAAGGAAAAGCCATAGAGTGACGAGGGCTGAGTGATGAGCATAGAGGAAAGACAGAAACAAGTGAAACAAGGAATTTAATAAGGTTAGGATGAATAAGGAGAAAAACAGCAGATGGAAAGAATGAATAGATTCATGGGTGTGGAGGAAAGAATTATGGAAAGAAATTTACAGCGAGTTTGCGACAGATTAGGTCTGGCTTCTGTCTGGATCCCCTCTCTCTCTTTCATACTGCCTTTCTGCTGTGGCATGCAACCCTTATACACCTCATGCCCACACTATAAAAGCAGGACACACAGAACTGCACTAAATCAAACTGGACTACACTAGTCAGTGATTATACATTCAGAGTAACACAGAGTGTGTAAATACACTGGAAATTACTATTCAAAAAGATGCTGACCAGCGCAGTTTGGTTGCAGGTCAGCAACATATTATAAAAAAGGCTAACTGAGACAACACTAAAGCAAGTGCTGCTGCCAACTCTCCTGTATTGGTGTTGACTCAAGCCTTTTGCCGCCACAACTCGTGCATCCAGGTGAAAGCCAGAGAGGCTAAAGGAGCCTCCAAGAATTTGATTTGGACCTTATGCTGCAATATCCGGTAGCCATGGAGATAGTGGCCTTGGCATCTGCAGGAATCTTGCTGCAGATGCTGATGCCAAGTTTCCTGCATATTGTCTATGAATCACTTAATTTGACTGTGATTGAGTTTTTGAGTGAAATATGAGATGTAAGAACCCTTTCTTTCTTTTGTATATTTTCATATACATGTATAATACTGCGGGGGGGGAAATCCCAATGCCACTACAATGTAAAACTGTCAAGCCTGTCTTTCTGTTCCACCCCTTCCTTCTCTCTCTCTGGACTAGTTTCTAATGCTGGACAGCTCTGTTTGATACAAATCTGCCGATAAGTCATCTCTAATTTACACAGCAGGCTTTTAAACCCCGGGTGACAATCTGCGTTAGAGCACCTGCTGCAGTGCTAACCCTTTACAAAACCAATATTCTGGTGCAATGTGCCTGTGCACTCAGAGAACAAAACCCATGTTGCATACCTCAGACAAAAGGAACACGTCATAGTACTATTTTTCTGAGATGATCGTATTTTGATAGACAGTGCCATTATTAGCTACAAAAGCAAAGTGCATGCCTTGATTTTTTTCCAGCCATCCTTCATTAGTGATGGAAGGAGATCTATTTCTAGTCGTGGACAACAACCCTGCTAGAACACACTGCAAATCTATGGAAGCAGCAGGTCACCCTAACCTCCAAAATGAGTTTTCCTTGACCTATAATGAAGAAACATGGTGATTGATGCAGCTCTGGCTCGATAGGAGACACATTAGCAACGCCTCCAAAGATCTGGGCTCTCTGAGAAACTCAGACACTGACGTGGAATTTCCCCTCTTCTACTGCAGCTGAGTGTATGCCAGTGCTCCTTTCTGTCTCTGTGTCTTTCTTTTACTCCTCTGCCCAGCCAGTCTATATTTCCTATTCATTATCATTCTTCATTTGTTATCTATGAGTCTTTTCTTCCCTGTCTCTCACTTATGACTACATCTTAGTTCCTCTAAATATCCCCCCAAACAACCACAACCACTTGTATGTTTGTCACAAACCCTCAGATTCATACTCCCCTAGTCCAACTATAAGTATTAAAGTAGAGCCAAGCTTTGCAGTTACCAGATGGTTTGCTAATTTAGTTTTACAAGCATTGCTTTTAAGGTTTTATTCTGCATATAACAACCGTTTCTAGTTTATTTTTCTTTAACTGAAAACATCCATATATGTTAACTTCCTGCTCCACATGTCTTGTATCTCGCAGATAAGAGGGTGGTGTGACCGTTGTTCTCTCTAGAAGATCAATGAAGCCGTAGGGCTGTTTAAGCATGAGCAAAGAGCAACAGGAATCAACATACTGGGGTTGAGTAAACTGAAAACAGGAAGAGGTGTGTGTGTGTGTACAGTTAAAGGGGAATACCACCGATTTTACACATAAAGATCGGTGAACTAGCCATGGGGATTTCTACGCAGTATAACAGTTGCATAATGTCTTCTGTGGAGGGAGCTTTGTCAAGTCTGAGAACGTAATCCTAAAAATTTCATTATCAAGTTGCATTATGTGAGTTGCAGGATAGGATTTGTTCTTTTTTTATCTGTCTTTTGAAAATCCAATAAATTTATGAATGTGAAGTACTACATTGTTAAAGAGCAGAGTGAAAGACTAGTGTTACAAGGATCTTGGAATATTCTCACCCTATAATCTTTATCAGTCCCTAACCCCCTAACCCAACACTGTTTAGCATGGGTGACCTTTCTGACTCTGTTAAACCATCAAATCATAACCCTTCACCTTTATCCACCCTTATTTTCTCTCCCTCCTCCATGATGAACTCAACTTTCCAGCATAAGCTTGCCTATAATCTCAGCGCTCTGCTATTTCCCAGCTCTTTGTAAATGTAACTGGCTGGCTGATGTGAACTCTCACTCCACTGAGGAAATGTCTCCTAGCTTTTGTGTGCCAAACTCTGACGACTCATCTATCATGAAGGCCACAAATACACATTACACTACCATTACAGACCATCACAACGGCAACAGTACATGGTCTTGCAGAAAGGCCCACAGCGGGGAGCTGCATTCAGCGTCAGCCAGTTCACTACAGCTTATTTTAGCGGCTGCAGAATGAGAAAGCAAAATATTTCTTAAAAAACGAGAGGAGTACCCCATTTAAATAAATATGTTACACATGACTAAAAATGTACATGGAAGTGGGACAAGTTGTAAATGTTTGTATGCTGACAAATACAATTTTTCTGGTGCGGATTTGCAGTCATGTTTCCCTGCTGCGTACTTTGTGGTTTTCTCTTAACTTCTTTCCACTTTGACGCAGAGAGGGGAAGCAGGTGCAATTCAAGCTGTCAGGTTTGAAATACAGAGAGAGGAAATAGCACACTGTCTTGTCCCCATCTGACACCATTGTGTGTGTGTGTGTGTGTGTGTGTGTGTGTGTGTGTGTGCGCGCGTGCGTGTGTATGCACCATCCAAGCTTGAAGCTTATCTTGGAGATAAAAAGAAAACGAATGGAAACACCCTTTGCAAAGAGGCTTTTCACTAGAGCTCTGAGCTATTTTTCTATTTAAATGTAGCGAGCACATATACTGCTGCAAATATTAAATAAACACCCCTTACACCCCAAAACCTTCACAGTACAGAGAAACATTTGACAAAATTGTATAAAGAAAAAAATACTGCGAAAGTTGGCTTCCCCACAGCTGCGAAACTTTCTGCAAAGTATCAGAGAACTTCTGTTTGTTGAAAAGAGAGAATCATCGCCAATTAAACATTTATGATATCTTATGAAACAAATTACTAGAAAGCACTGATTAATACCAAAAGTCTTCAGCAGACACTAATCCTACAGATTGTTATTTTATAGCCAGTTAGCTTACCTGCGTGTCTGTCTATCGCTGACGTGCCACTGGGACAGGCAAAGCCACTTCAACCCAGGTCACACTGACGCAATGCATTGTGGGACAAACTAACATCTTCATTTCTCTCTTACTCTACTTCTCTCACTCTCATATCTCTCACTCTCATAATAGCACTGTCTGCTTAGCAACGGCCATACCACAAATGTGGTCAGGTTTACAGCGAACCATCCCTGCGCAACAACAAGTCTCCATGACAACCACTCCTTATCTCATTTGCATCCTCTGCTTGCATTATCTCTTGATGCCAAATATGGTCACCTTGTTATTTTCCCCGCCTCTCTCTGCATCCCCTTTTTATAACTTCCTCTTTCCCTCCATTTTCACAACTGTTTGTACACGTTTTGTGTCTAATGTGTATGCAAGCAGACATGTACGCAAGTTGAAAGCCTGTCAGTGTGTGAAAAAAGGAAGTGCCTGTGACATTAGACCAGTTTGCAGCCTGAGACGTAAACAGTGAAACTGCTTTTTAAATCAGGAAGTGGGTTGTTGTAAAGGCTGCTGTTGAGGGAACTTGCAGTATGTTATCACAATCCTCCCAGGTACATCATCACAGGATTTCACTTACTCCCTCAGTTCTACTTCTGTGAGACTGGTGCAGGCATTTGGCCTCCCCGTCTTCCTCTCCCAAGGACTGTGTCTATCAAACTATCACTAGAATGTCGAACCAGGCCCCTGGAGCCCACACACAGCAACACTCAGCAGCACTCAGCACCTGTCTCCGCCTGCCAGCACAGAGAAAGAGAAACGGTCACTCACACTGGACAGCGCAGCAAAGGGGAAAGAGCAGAAGAGAGTGGGAGGCAGAGAAGTGTTTCATCAGCAGAAAAAAACATACTGACATTGTTAAAGCAGTTAATTTGCTGAACGTAATATATCATGATTAAATTACTCATAAATTCTTGGGATATAAATGTACCATAAAAAAAAAGGTCAATGTAAGTTGCAGCCTCGGTCTAATGTCATTGTCACAGTTTTTCAAATATGAGACCACATAGTTAAAAAATTCAGCATAATGCTTAAAATTGTAAACATAATATCGTTTACATACTACATTCTTAAAGCTACTATTTATACAACTACTAATAATACAACTACAAAACTTTCAGAGACCTTACTTATGGCATTTTTGGTCACCTTTTAAGAAAGAAGAATAGAAATGCATCTACACTATTTAATGTTATTTCATCATTATATGTGAAGTTAAATACCTGTACACACACAGACACACATATATAAATTATATATATATATATATTTATATATTTATATATTATTTATATATATATATTAATGTTTTTTTTAACCGTAAATCAGTGGTTACCAGCCTAGGGGTCTGGACCCCAGATGGAGTCCCAAAATAAATCTGAGGGGTCACAAGATGAGGAAAAATCTAAAGAAAAACAAACATTTCTGATACACAAAATTATGTCTCTAATTTGTACCTTTTCCCTTGGGAAATTATACGAGGAACCAAACTGAAAAGGAAATCATTTATCTTTAGTTTAGTATCTTTATCTGATCGTCCAGATTTGTTGGGTTACAAGTGAAGGCCTTATTTTAAGGGGTCAAAAAGATTGTTACCCACTGCCACACAGCAGTGGTTGTTTGTTTACAGTAATTATATTATCACTAAAGTTAATCTGGTAATGATTTTTTGATGTTAAAATGCTAAACAGCACAAAACCTTTGATGTTATCCATGTTTCTTTTTCCATTCACTCAGAATATTATCAAGAGATGAAATCTCTCCTATGAAGCTTTTTAGACATATCATCTCTCCATCTGACCCTTTAACTTACCCAGGCAGTGTCTGGAGAAGCTCTGAGGAAGCTTCAGAGGCCCTGAGCACCAGCTGGCTTCTCCTCCTCTGGGCTGCAGGGCTGCTGGGACTCGGGGGGCTGGAAGTCAATGAAACCAGGCCTAATTTAGCCTCCACTGCTCCACGAGCTGCCAGGAATCAGAGTGAGACTCCTTCCCTTTTTAGGGCTCTCTGCACACTGCAGTCTGCAAGTGGCACTTCTGCATTCCTAGCTACACTAAGGAGCTGGGGAAAGAGAGACACAGAGGTGACAGCCAAAATGTGTCACATGGAAGCGTTATTTTAATTATTATCTAGGTCTTGAAGTCAGAAATGTGCACGCTGGGAACTATGTATATGTTTAAACAAAGCTCTTATTTATTTAAATTACTCACACCGTGAGTGAATTAAACTGCCAGTTAGGACACTTTCACAGTCACCTTAGCTTTACACCACTTTCAGTAGATCCATGGACAGCTTGGTGCTGTAAATGACACATTGCCCACTGTCACAATATAAAATTACACCAGTAATTAGGTGTGTATAGAGGACTAATCAAAGAGTCTATACTTGCACTAGCGACTCAGCCAGGCCCTGACACTGTGTCATATATTCTTTAATAACCTCGGTCTGCAATGAAACTTGGCTTAGAAGTGCCTTTCTTCTACATTGTGATCTGGCTGATTTTCATGAGACAGAGAGAGAGAGAGAGAGAGAGAGAGAGAGAGAGAG
>JAVQJD010031261.1:0-48013 GCA_036023655.1 Nannoperca australis | reverse complement strand
AAATGAGAAAGAAATAATCACTCTTCTATCTCTTCAGTTCTGAGAGAGATGGTCTCACTCTACTTTTACATCATGCAAGCCTTTGTTACTCACTGTGACATTCACCACTGACTAGACTACTGGTCTGTTGCTACTTGTGTGACTAATAATATGCAAACTAATATTAGGCTTTGTATATTAGGTATGTTGTATATTACTTTAAAATGAGTCAAGAGAAGAGACAGACACATTGTATTACCCGCAGAAAAAAACATTAATATGAATAGTTTACCTGTTTACTGTAGATACAGAAAAGCTTTAGCCATTAAGTGGTAATGAATTAACTGTTTTGTAACTGCACAAGTTGTGTGTTACAGTGTCCGTTTTAGATTCATATAGATAAAGATACACACTTGTGAACACTCATGGGGGTTAGTCTATAAAACCACAATCTACCACTGAGCAGCTCATCTGAAGCAGTTAATCCCTTGTATGAAATCATACTGTAGCTGTTTTGAGTGGGAAGAGCGTTACTCATTCACATTTCCTGTCCAGAGTTTCCCACCTAGTTTTGGAAAATGTAGTCACCTTCAATTGACAAGCCAGCCTCTGTAACTTTCAGGCTTCTAGCAGCATGCACAGTGTACTATTAATCACCTAGCATACAGTTTCTGTTGACAGTGCATCTTGCCTGTCTAGTTTACTGTATGATGTCATTGCTTCTTAGTGATAAGTGTGGAAACTCATTACTCCCATGTGCTTTTACAACAATGCTTTGTCGCCTACCTGCCGACTGATAGCCCGAGTGGAAAACTGATATCAGCATCATTGAGCTCCAGACATTGTCTTCTGTCTATTATCTTTTTACAATATGTTGACTCTTGGATTATCTCTAAAACTTCCCCTTATTTACCATAAACATAAAGCTCATATCCACTGATAACTGCTTACAACATAATAAAACAAACAAATCATGGATGCACAGGAGAATTAGTTTATCCTTTTGGATAGCCGTTTAAAAGAAAAGCTTCTTTCAGTAATCACTTGGGGTGAGTAGAGTTGGTGTGTAGTACAGGTTTAAGAACGTGTGTTGTTTTTCCAGGAACTACCACGTGTTTTATTACCTGTTGTTGGGAGCTTCAGAGGAGGAGAGGAAGGAGTTCAAGTTGATGCCGCCTGAAGACTACTTCTACCTCAAGCAGGTACAGTACTGCTCCAGTATATGTCCAATCACATCCAACAGTTTCAAGTCTATCAGTTTGCTCAACCCACTGAATAACATTCCACTAATGTTAATGAACTATATCCCATTTTTGTGTGATTTCACCTTTCAAGGTGACACTGGTAATTCACTGTTGATTGGACCCTGCATTCATGAAGACTGTCACGCTTCTGAATAAGCTGCTGTATACACTGTGCACGTGTCCTACATGTTAATGAAGCAGCCTTTGTTCTCTCACTGTTTTTATCCCCCTTTCCTCCCCCTCCTTTTCATTCACCTCTGTTCTTCACCTGTTTGTGTGTCCATTTTGTGCATATGCTTTCTTTTTCTCCCTTTTTCTCCCTCACTACTAACCATCTGTCTTTCCTTTGTAGCAAAAGTTTAAGATAGAAGATGAGGAAGACCTGCGTCATGACTTCGAAAGGCTGCAGCAGGCAATGGAAATGGTTGGCTTCCTTCCCGCTACCAAGAAGCAGTAAGTGAATTAGTGACCATGTTCAGTGTTTAGCAACATGTTTTGTTGAAAATTCATCATGAAGCACTTTTCCACTCAGTCCTGGAAACAGACCCTTTTTTGGTTTGATTGTTGTACCAAAAATATAAATTACAACAAAGAGATCTTTTTAGAGCACCAACAGCACAACAATAGCTAATGGGTTAATGAGACTGCGTTCCATTGTATGTAAAACAACAAGGGTGCCCAAATTTAGGCACCTGCCTACTTTTGTTTAAGTAATTATTGGACACTTTCTGTAAATCCTATAAACTTCATTTCACTTCTCAAATATCACTGTGTTTGTCTGCTATATGATATATTTAACTGAAATTGCTGATCCAAACAACCAATGATTTATAAAGGAAAACCTTGAAAATGATCAGGGGTGCCCAAACTTTTGCATGCCACTGTATAACTGTGTTTATGTTGTGACTGTGCTGCAGGATCTTTTCTGTGCTTTCGGCCATATTGTATCTGGGCAACGTGACCTACAGGAGGAAGTCGACAGGCCGAGACGAGGGGTTAGATGTGGGCCCGCCGGAGGTCCTGGCTACACTCTCTGACCTGTTAAAGGTAACATACATTTTTGATTCTGTGTGACTCCATACATCACTGTGTCTGGCAAGTTGTCTGTGACTGTCGGCATTGACCTGTGTGGGTTACCTCTCAGGTTAAAGAGGAGTTGCTGGTTGAGGCACTGACAAAGAGGAAAACGGTGACAGTCAACGACAAGCTGATCCTCCCCTACAGCCACTCTGAGGTAGGCACCATCCACGAAGACATCTCTGCAACCTGTCATTAATATAATGGCGTCCATCTGCACACCAATTTGTGGCCTTCTTTACCGATACTACACGTACAATAGATCTCTTCTTACTCTCTCTTTTTCCTTTTTATCTGTTTAAGCCCTCATTTACATTTGTTTGCCTCCGTCAGACTTTATATAAGCATTCTGTTACATTTGTTGACGTTTTGGTCACAATATGCATCATCCCCTCTTTCTTCCATCAGGCTATCACTGCCAGAGACTCCATGGCCAAATCTCTGTACAGCGCCTTGTTTGACTGGATTGTCCTACGCATCAATCATGCACTGCTTAACAAGAAAGATATGGAGGAATCTGTCCCAGTGAGTGACAGACACAAGGAGCTTCATTTTAATGTGCCAGAGGATCATTAAATGCAATAAGTATTGTTATTTTTGGCATGGTGATTGTTATTCATTCCTCTTCCTGCTTCTCATTAGTGGTGGGTTGGTGTTCATGTTCCTATTTTCCAGTGCTTGTCCATTGGTGTCCTGGACATTTTTGGCTTTGAGGACTTTGCGACCAATAGCTTTGAGCAGTTCTGCATCAACTATGCAAACGAGCAGCTACAGTATTATTTTAACCATCACATCTTCAACCTGGAGCAGGTGAGCGGTCCCATCCATCCGTGTGTGTGTTGCCCCCCCCCCCCCCACCCCGCCTTCCCCACACACACACACATTTTACTTGACATACTGAACATTACAGCATCAAAAGAGTTGCTCCCCTGTGATTCAAACTTATGACTCTCTGCTCTACCCTGTGTTTATAATAATGACTACTAAAATGGTGACTCATCCAAACATTTCATGATCTCTAAAGGGAGAAAAGGTTGCATGCTAGTTTATCTTCAGAGTTCTGGGCGTAGAGTCTGTGATGACAGGAATACGAATACGAAGTTTGATTGATTGTTAATATACTTAGTTATTTGGTTTAGCTTTACTTTGATAGCAGATGCATCTTTTCTTTACCACATGAAATAAAAACAATTACATTTATCACATCTGTTCTGGATTTCTTTGAGTATTATTCATTTTTTGCATTTGAGACCAATAGGTTGAATAATTCAGCTAAAAAGAAATGGCATGACTTCATTTTACCATTGAGCTTTCTCACCAAAGTGTTCTGTCCTGCTTCATCCAGGAGGAGTACCAAGCAGAGGGAATCACTTGGCACAACATCGACTACACAGACAACGTGGGCTGTATCCACCTCATCAGCAAGAAACCGACTGGCCTGCTCTACCTGCTCGATGAGGAGAGCAAGTAAAAACTGCCACTGATGATTCACACTGTTTCATTCATGTCTTATGGCTGCGAGTAGGAGTACATTTACTAGGAATAACATTTATTTTGTTTTCCTCTCCTCATTCTAATCATCCTTCTTTCCTCTTTCCTTTTCTTTGTGCCTGCATTCCAGTTTTCCTCACGCCACAGATGAGACATTATTAGCCAAATTCAAGCAGCAGCACCAGGGGAACAAATACTTTGTCCCCACACCAGTCATGGAGCCTGCCTTCGTCATTCAACACTTTGCTGGGAAAGTCAAATATCAAATCAAGGTAAGGGTGGCGAACAGAGAAGACATAAGTAACATAAGCAAGAGGGTTTGAATTAGACTTAGTTACACTTGAATGTGACATGATGGTTTTTAATGTTCTTGATATATGCAACCTCACCAGGATTTCCGGGAGAAGAACACAGACCACATGCGTCCAGACATCGTGGCGTTGTTGCGGAGTAGTGACCGTGCATATGTGCGGCAGCTCATTGGCATGGACCCGGTGGCCATGTTTCGATGGGGCATCTTGCGCGCCACCATCAGAGGCATTGCTGCTTTTAACGAAGCTGGCCGCTCCTGGGCTGGCAAAACTTCAGGTACATACACATGCAGTGAATTTATCTAAGATTGAGGTTGGATTATGCTAATGCTAAACAAAGATTAATATTAATGTTTCTACCCTTTTATCAGTCAGAATCATTTATAAAGGTTTTGATGGAATGCAAAAGTACAGTGGTTTCATTATAGATAGAAAACTACAAAATTAGCTGACTTCCCTCCACTTGTGCAACATATACCACAACTTCAGAGTACTGCAGTTTCTCTGGTCTGTAATTAGCCTTTTAGGTCAGCAAATGGAGGAACGTTTTTTCCGTGCAATTCTCAATCCTCCAGACTATATTGGTGCCCTCAGACGTAGCCCACTGACGTAGAAGCCTTTTTATGTGGATTAGCGAGATTAAATAAAGTTAAGACAGAAACTGAAACAAGTGCAACTGCTGCAGTCATGTGACTCTAATCAACCTTTATTCTACTTGAAAGCCTACTTATGATAAGTGCATTGTTTTACTTGTTAATAATCTGTATTCATTTTGTGTTTGTTTTTTTCTTTTAGGTGTTGTCCGTCCAATCTCCAGGACTCCTTTAGGAGAGCTTCAGCGATCCAATGCCCCAGTAGACAGAATGTACAAGTAAGTAATATACATTATTGAATATAAAACTCTGAAACTTGTCTCACTTGGTTTTTCGAATGGTTTTCTAACTTGTCAGGTCTGTTTCATCTGGAGGAATCTGTCTGCCATAGCCTCTGTGGACGTGGAGGCAGACTGTTGGTCTGGTTTACTTTGTGGTCAACTAACCTTTCATGAAACACAGACTGATTATTTAAAATTAGTTCAATATAATATACAGCCTTCGTGAAGCTGCAACTGTTCATCCACTTATAAAGTGTACAGCAATAGATTTAATAAATAAATAAAATGGTTAGTTATCCAGTGGTGCTGGATGAGATGAGGAAGGACAACGTCAGACACCTAATCTCTGTTCAGCAGAGTTACTATAACTTATCCAAACTATATCCATAAACACTGAGAAAAACACAGCTTTTGAAGTCACCCTGACACGAGTCCTTCTTTTACCTCATCTCAAAACCCTATATCCTCTCCACCTGTTGGTGACCCCGGTGTGTGCGGTTCTCTCCTCTCCCCTCCACAGACATGCTTCTATGCTCAATTTCTACTTTGATCACTCAGAGGAGCGCCCTCTAGAGGCCTTTGAAGACATCTTTGCTAGCTATGAGAGTAAGAAGTAAGTGAATTTGGTGGACAGCAGAAAGGAATGAAGACATGAGGCCAAGCAGGAAGGAGATGTGTTTTGTTTTGGGTAACAGATACTGGTTTGCTCAATTTTCTGAGTTTGCCCCCATCTAAAGAAAAACAAATCTGAATATTTTGTTGCTATTTAATACCAATGTATCAAAGGGGTTTATCAAAGAAGGTCCAGCTTGTTACATTTTGTAATGTCTGCTTCTTTAAATATGAAAGTATCAGAGGAAGTTCAGTACAGCAAAGTCGCCCTTTACCTTGCATTTCCCCTCTTCCCTTACCGTAATCCCATCTTTATCTGTTGCTGTGATAATCTCTCTCCTTCCTCACGTTTATTATTATTGCTATAGAGCACAGGAAGGTGTTTGTACTGGCCTACTCTGATTAGCCACCCGGATTACTTACATCAACTGTGCAGCTTAGGAAGCACACATGTATTCATACACGTGCAGAGGCCTCAAGTCAAATAGACACGAAGAATTGGGAGAGCTTTCTCAGAATGGAAACAAACCATGAAGAATATTTTGGGATTGTTTGGGCCCTCTGGATCTTGACCTTATACCTCCTGCTTTCAGATCCAAAATTGCTGGGTTAGTTTAGTTTTTTTACAGACCAGAACCTGAACTGAGTTGGACCTCATTGTTACCATTATTAAATCATCCAGCCCCTAGCAGATCTGCAAACACAGAGAAGTAAAGGTCAGATTCATTGTGACTCATTCACTGTATATGTTGCCCATTCCTTCACTGCCTGACCTCTGTTTTCATGGTCAGTCATGGTAAGTATGGAAAAATACTGCATGGACTAGCTCTGGGGCACAGAACAGTTTCCATATTAACCTCACCAGACCCCCAGTTTCCAGTGTAACACCAGTCCTAATTAAAGGACAATAAATCCAACAGCCTCACTAGTAACAACTTAGTTGCACAGCCAGTAACAACCCCAGCATGGAAACAGCCGGCCAACCACACTGAACATCAGCTCAGCTCTGCATGTTAACTACCACCGTGGCAGGGATATGGGTGTGAATACAACCACTACGTGTCCCAACCTTTCTTTGTGTGTGTGTGTGTGTGTGTGTGTGTGTGTGTGTGTGTGTGTGTGTGTGTGTTCTTAAAAGGGATATGGCAGCATGGTTGGGTGGTCTAGTGTGTCTTGTGGTTTTCATGTACACAAACATGAAGAGTGGGAGAATGCATTTTGTGGGTTATTCTTCACGGATGAGCAGAGGATGAAGTTCCTCTTTATTTTGGACCCCCAGCCATACTGCAGTGTGTGTTCTCTTCTAAGGTGCCCTAACAGTGGCATACCATCACATCCCACTTTACGTTTTCTTTTTCCCCCTCCTTTTGTGTTTTTTTTTTCCTCCCTTCTCCTGCCCTTGTGCTCCCCCCCCTCACCCTCTCCACGCTGGGTGTGTGTTTGGTGTGATTAGAGACATGCATGCAGAGATCATCAGCTCCATTAAGAACTTGCAGTTGGATGGTGAGGACCCTCGCAAGCTGCTGCAGTCCTGGGGTCGCCTCCGCTTCCCTCGACACATCCTCCAGTGAGTCTGCAGGCAGACCTGGCAGCAGCTCTCCTCCAGATCAATCCAGTCTAATTTGCTTAGGCAGAACATGCACCTATTAAAGCTCCTCCCCTCCCCAGAACAAAGTAGACTATCCCTTCAATTTTTGCCGGCCATGTTCAGCTCATAAACCAGTTTAACATAACCAGCCATAGAGAGTTATAGCCATCACATCTATAGCCCCTTTTCTCAGTGGATCATTAACATCTCGTGATCTAATCTAATAAAAACATCTCAACCAAACATTACATTATTAGCTTGGTTTGTAGATACTATCTAGTTTTCTTGAAGGGTGAAGCCGAAATGCCTTCAATACCTTAATTAAATGCTTCATGAATATCATCAGAAGACTGTGCTGGCATGTGAGGTCTGTTGGAGGAGCGGCCTCACAGCATGTTAGAATTTACAGCATGTTCTGCAGTCAGAGAGAACCTGAACATAAATTTAGTATACATAGCAGAGAGCATGTCTGTCTGAGTATGGTGAGTCGCTGGGCTGATTGTTTTGAATTGCATCTCATCTCCTGCAGCAAACTCTCCTCTCTGTCATCCTTACACTCTCACTCATTCATGGCTTGTCTCTGCCCAACATTCATCCCATTTTCCAGGTGCAACCCTTGATTTCATCAGTGACTGGTGTGCATGCAGTGCATGAAGAAGTCATGCATTCGTACTAACCTGGTTTCACACACTCCATCAACTACTTGTTCCATCATCCTGCCTCTGGCCTTTAACACTAAAGTTTCTATTTCTCTCTAATCTCTAATTCACCCAGCATTATTTTTCTCTTTCACAGGAAAAACAAGTGTACCAAACAGAGACAGCTCATCCCCAAGGTAAAATGGAGTTAAGACCTCAAGTTTAGGGGCAAATGAAGAAAATATTTACTGTTTAAATAATGTAAAACAACTCGGTTGATTAATATACTGTATTGCTGCTGTGCAGAGTTTGCTGGATTCTCGGTCTCTGAAGTTCATTGTGAGCCTGACACTGCATGATCGCACCACCAAGTCTCTGCTCCACCTGCACAAGAAGAAGAAGCCCCCCAGCATCAGTGCCCAGTTCCAGGTAACATCACCTACAACAGTACTGCACATTACACACAGAAACAAGCCAAACACACACCCTCCAGCAGCAATCCTGAACATTCAGCAAACCCCCTCTCCTCCTTTTCTATAGACCTCTCTTACCAAACTCTTGGAGACTCTGAACAGAGCGGAGCCTTTCTTCATTCGTTGTATCCGCTCCAATGCTGAGAAGGTAAGACTGTTAGTGTTAGTCAGTTGCAATTTCTGCTTTAATATCTTCTGTTCAAAGTTTTCTTTCAGCTTAGAAAATTTGAGTGTAAATGGATGCAGTGGAATCACCTCTATTAAACAAACCTCTTTTGCCCTGGTTATTTAATGGGAATCCATAAGATAGGATTTTAAAATCAATGTAAAACGTGAAGTATTACAATTGTCACAAAATATGCAGCCTTAATCAATCATATAATTCTCAATAAGGCATTGTTTGATTGGTTAAAATCTAAATGGTAACAGTATAACTGGCTTTGCTTCGTGTGTCCTTGTTTATGAGCAGAAAGAGATGTATCTGGATGAGGCCTTGGTGGTTCAGCAGCTGCGATACACAGGAATGCTGGAAACTGTTCGCATCAGGAGGTCAGGCTACGGAGCCAAGTACACATTCCAGGTACTGTAAATTTACTTCTCTTAATCCATCTGATAATCACACACCAATATAATGTCACTATACAGGCACTGTATGAACCCACCCAGTGGTCACTACACGTTACATTAACGTCTGCTACAATATGAACTTTGCACATCCTCAGTTCACATTGTATTTACATTGCACTCACTTTGCACAGCTCTTCTTTTTCTTATTATTGTACATTTTCTATTTAGTGGTATTATAAAAAAAAATTCTGTATATATCTATACTCTTGTTGACATACAGGTACCAAAACAAATGCCTTATATGTGTAAACCTAATTGGCAATAAATCTGTTTCTGATTCTGATGATATACTATTTTGATGTTGAATGCAAGCCGATGCAACAGTACCAAAAACACACAAATTTGGCACCCATTCATTTCTCATTGCATTATTATTGTTCTCTTGTCCCTGCAGGAGTTCATAGAGCAGTTCAGGGTTTTGCTGCCAAAGAACGCCACTGCATTTAAAGAGGACATCTCAGCGCTGCTTGAGAAGAAGATGGGCCTGGACCCCACCACGTACCAGATAGGCAAATCTAAGGTACACAACTAAACCAGTAGACCCACTAAACTCCCGTTCTTGTCTGCATTTACTCCAGTTTCCTTCTCCGCATGTAAATTCTGGTGTGTTCTGTCTGTTCAGGTGTTCTTGAAGGAGCTGGAGCGTCAGCAGCTGCAGGACACGCTGCACAAAGATGTAATGCATAAGATAATTTTCCTTCAGCACTGGTTCAGAGCTCGCCTGCAGCGGAAAGAGTTTCTGGACATGAGACAGGCAGCCATCTTGATTCAGGTAAACAGAAACAATTATTTTTGCGACGTGCCATGCCAGTTCATTCGTTTTGTTTATGTTCCCATTATAATACTGATATGTCCTGTCCTGTTTTCCTGCTTAGCGTTTATGGCGCAGGTACTGCAAAGAGGAGCAAAGGCGACGGGCAGCCACTCTGATTCAGGCTGTGTGGAGAGGGTACATACAGAGATCAGAGAACCACCGCCAAAAACAGGGTGCTACCAAGATACAAGCCCTGGTCAGAGGACACTCAGCACGCAAAAGGTAACAACACAGAGAGGGTGTCCCAAGTCAAGGTCAAGTCAGCAGGACCACAGATGGAAATGCTCTGAATAAAATGTCATGTTCATATTCATGTTTTGTGTATGACAGGTGCCATTCCATTCGTGAGGAGAAACGGAGAAAGGAGGAAGAGGAGGAAAAGGAAGCACGGAAGAGGGCAGAAGAAGAGGAACGAAGAAGGAGGGAAGAAGAGGAGGAGGCAAGGAGAAGAGCAGAGGAGGAGATAGAAAGGAGGAGGATGAAAGAAGAATCTAGGAGAAAGGCAGAAGAGGAGGAAGCAAGGAGGAGAGCAGAGGAAGAAGAGGCAGCCAGGAAAGCACAGAAAAAGAGAGAGGAAGCGCAGAAAAGACTGGCTTGCGAGCCTCAAACAAGAGAGGATCCAGACATAGAGCTGGTCACAGAGGTGATGCTGGATGAAAACCTCCCTGTCCAGGACACACAGGAGGGAGGAGAGGAGGACAGAGAGTTTAATACAAGCTCACATACTCAGGGGCAACAGGGCAAGGGTGAGGAACTGAATGTGGAGACCAACGGTACCCTGGCTGAGGCTGGACCCCAGCAGGATGAGGAGGAAGAAGAAGAAGAGGATTTGGAAAACCAAACACTTGGACAGTCTGATCCAAAACCTGTTCTGCCCTTTGATTGGGTCGCTTCTAACGCACTTACATCCGCATCTCCAGGTGAGGGGATGGATGAACAGGATCCCAGCAATACCTCCACAGTTTCCAATGCTGAACAGAAGGGAGTACGAGCTCCAGCTATTAACAGGGGCCAGGGGTCATCCAGGAGCCATGAGAAGAGAGAGCAGAGGAGACGAAGAGGGCTGGAGCACAATCAGAGAGAGACCGAACGAGCCTCCTCTTCAACCACCAGCAAGGATGAAACATCCCTGCCAAAGAGCAAAAGCCAGGAGGCCTTTAAGCTAAAAGAGCGGGCAGACAGCAAGGAGCTGGACCAGTACGCCTTTGTGACCTGGAAAATTAAGGAAGACAAAGGAGGGAAGAAGGACGCAAAAACGTCTCCTCCTTCTGCTGGTCCTGTTCGTCCGTCTACGTTACCCCTGCAGCCCGCTGACCATGTGCCCGAGAAAAACGGTGTAGGTGAGGGAGTCGGAGGGGTAAACCTGCATCGTCGTCCGGGGGCGATTAAGGAGAAGCCAGAGAAGTGGAGAGGGAGGAGGAGTGATGGAGACCTCTCTGAGAACACCATCGCTTTTCCAACACACAACAGGGAAGATAGGTTGAAAAAAGCGATGTACGTCATCTGTTCTAGCAACTTTCTTGACATAATACTTTATTAACACGAGAAGTGACAGTAGAGCTTCTCCAACATAATGTTTATGTGGTTAGGAAACCCCTTTGTTAAAACACTTTTCATGAATTGATTTGCATCTCATTTATATTTTTCTGTCTGTTCACCTGCAGGAGTGAAATGGCCGCCTCATCGATTGACAGTTTGTCTCCAGGTTCTGAAGGGGCTGGTGCTGTTTCAGCCAGAGAGGTATTTTAAATGTTTTAACGGGAAATAAATGTTTGTTTTAGAAGTACAAATAAAGTTTTAAATATATATACATAAATATATTTTTCTGTTCTGCAGCTTATTTCCCCCCCGGAAAGCCACAGTGATGGCTCAAAGGGAAGCTCCATCAGAAGGAAACACCAAGATGGTTCTGGTCACCAAGACTCGGCACACTCCATGTCATCCACACCAGACAGGTACTGGACTGGCCTATAAATGAGTGGTCTGGTGATACATTTGTTTGAAAAGGATATATTTGAGAAAGGGGGAAGCTCAAGACAATGTGTTTGTAGTGTCAGTAAAGATGCACTGGTGAGACAAAGAAAAGGTTAACTGTAAACAGTAAAACATCCTCAGTTGCATCTCCACCCAGTATAGTGTCCGCTTCAGTCTGTCTGTTCATGGGAAAGCTCGTTGCCTTGTGTAATCAAACTATCTCCAGCTCCTTGTGTGGTGTTGTGCCTTCACAGTGGGAAATTCCAGAATTTCCCCTGAATGGATTTATATGTCAGAAATGTACACTTAAGCCTCAGTCACCGGGCCAGAGCTTTATCACAGAGGCATCGGGTGAATTGCTTTGCTTTTAATTTGTATCGTTGCTATGGTGACACTGCTGGAACAGATCTTGAATATGTGGCACTTTAAAAGCCGACTCTTTCAGGGCAATTCACATTTGATTGTGTTTTGGTAATGGTAAATGGTACATCTTAGTTATTTACTTAAATTATCTGTTTTTCCTGTTGCCAAGAAACAATCCAGGGAGTTATAAACAGGCATGTGATTAAGAACACAAAACACGTCAGAAACGCGCACAAAAGAATGTACACTCCTTTTAGAAGTGAATAAATTGTTAAACATGACATTTTGAATCTATGTTGAAAGATCTCTTCCCTGTATTCAGCACGAACATCAGTCCACCACTATGGTTTAAGTTAGAGTCTCGCAACAGTTTTGCTTAACATGGTTTGTGAATATTCTTAATTTTATGTATAAATGTATATATATATATATATATATATTTATATTGGTATATTCTGTGCCCTGCAGGTCAGTTGGTTTCTTCAGCAAGATTTTGAAAAAACGTCCACACAAGGAGGCCCACACTCCAGACAACGGAGAGACTCTTGCTCAGTTTCTCAACGAGAGGCCAACAGGCGTGGAAGGTAAATAATAAAGTCTGTTCTCAAGTTTCAGAATAATTACAGGATTTACTGGAGAAGGAAAGTTTATCCTTTTCAATTTTTGGTGTATACTTTACCACAAAATTACTGAGGTTATTGATTTTCTTCAATAATAAATATTTAGTGGTTATTTTCAGATCAAATATTCAATATCAATTGATCAATAACATTTTATCGCTCAATACAAACTGCCCAGCAACTGCTGGACTGCTGCAGTCCACTTTCATCACACCTCATAAAATGAGAAATGGAAAGAAAACACAGGTGTATTATCGCTATTATTCCCCGGCCTTAGCTAATCCTGCTTGTTTGCTTTCTGAGAAAATACTGACCCGTGCAGAATCACGCCCAGTGCCAACAGAGTAACTTTACTCTGGGTTTTGTTTCCTCTGTGGCACTGTGTACTTTCTGCATTAGAGGTTTGAGTTCAGTTTGAGAAAGGAGGTTCACTCACCGTTTCACCTTTGTGATAAGTATGAAAACATTCTCCCTTCCCTTTCAGCCCCAACATCCGGACATCCATCCCGGCCTGTTTCCCAGCCCCATGGGGACCGTGCTGGGAAAAGTTTAGGCCGCAACCCCACCATAAAGATCAGCCGTGCCACGCGGGTCTCTGAGCAGTGGAATGCCTCGCTGGATCGGGAAATCACCAACGCCAATGAGCTGCGTCACCTCGACGAGTTTCTGGGCAACCAGGTGAGTGAAAGGTGCCCAGATGTTTACTTGTTGTGGGAAATAATTTGATCTTATTTACCCACAAAATGTTTTTGTTTGTGTTCCCTCATAGGTCAATGATTTCCGCTCCAGGGGGAAGTCTCTGTCAGACACAGAGGCCATTTTTGTAACGGCCACCATGCAGTTCAGAGACACTATCAAAGCCATGTATTCTCTTCCAGTGAGTCTTTCTGCCGGCACATAACACACATACAATACATGCTGATCAAAGCTCTTCATCACTATCTTCTCTTCTTCCTTATTTTCTCTCATGCCCTCTGATCTTCACCAGAAACCCACCATTGGCTACAAAGGTCTGATGACAGGCTACCAGAACAAAGTGATCCACCTGGCGGGCGACAAGCAGAAAGGAGAAGTCCAACTTGTGGTTAACCTCTTCCAATCGGTGCTGGATGGCTTCATCAGAGGAGAGATGAAGAAGGAGGAAGCTGAGCCTGCAAAGGTGAAACACTGACATTCATTATCAGTCTAATCAGTCCAAATATGACAAAATAATGTATCCATGCTCATGCTTTCTGTGTGTTTTTCAGCCTGCTAAAGCTAGAAAGAAGAGGAGGAAAAAAGACAAAAGTGTAAGAATTCAACTTGAAATTTACCTTCTTTTTTTTTTTTCATCAAAACTTTTTCTCATTTTCAGTATAATGATTTGTAATTGAATATAGATTATGATTTCTAATTGAGTGGTTGTCTGTCTTGTTAGATGGAGAGCCCCCTGGATCATGTTTTTGTCAACTATCAGGTCAACATTATGCAGTCATGTGACCAGTGTAGTTCTTACATCTGGGGCATGGAGAAGGCCTACATGTGCAGCTGTGAGTTAATATCCCAACAAAACTTGTTTTGTTCTTTTATATTTTATTGATTGTATTTGTATTCATATATTAAGAATAACTCTTGCAGCCTAACATAAAGAAAATGTTCCTGCTCTTATTCATAATTCTCTTCTTTTTTCTTTATTATCTTACTTTTACAGATTGTAAAATGGTATCCCACAAGAAGTGCCTCTGCAAAATAGTCACTGACTGCTCCACCTTCAGTACCAAAAAGGTAGGTTTTTATTTTTAGAAGCCACAGGCCTAGATTAATGATGTGCTCCTGATATATAGGGGTTTGGAGTGAGGCTCAGCTTTATACAGCATAGAGAGTCGATGTCCTACTTAAGCTAGCTGCTGTTCCACTAAACCCAAACATATTTTTAGTCTATAACAGGTTAAATTATTATTTTGTTAGTGCTCATTATGAGCACTGTCAAAGCCTGGTAGGAGCTGTTGTTGAATGCTGACAACATAATCAGTCTTGTATCTTTTACAATTCTACGGGGGGATACATTTTACTAGCCAGTAGAGAAATAGATACCTATATAGCTTAGAATATGGACAAACGTATATAGTATCATGTTTCAGCTTTTCAAAATGACTGATGAAGAATGCTAGTGAAACAGAAGCTAACTGAGACGTCTATAATTATATGCTGATGTATTATGTTGGAATGTTATAAGAAAATATGTAAAGTCTAACAAAAAACAGGGTCTCACCTGTTAATACTGAGGTAAAAGCGTTCTTTATCTTCGTTATAAGGAGCTGTAATTCAACATCAGATGGTAAGATTTATTGTAGCGAAGAACGTGTGATTTCCACTGGTGTTGTATCCAGCTTGCGGTGGTTGGACTGGAGAAGTAGACTTCTTACTGAATGCTGCAGTCTGTCTGAATCCACAGAGTGACGAGGAGTGTGGTGGCCTGCACTTCGGGGTGCGTGTGAGCCACCTGGTCAGTGAGAAGAACCCAGTCCCCATGGTGCTGGAGATGATGCTGGAGCACGTGGAGATGCACGGCCTCTACACCGAGGGCATCTACCGCAAGTCCGGCTCCGCTAACCGCATGAAGGAGCTGCACCAGCGCCTGGAGACCGGTTAGACTCCTTCTATTTGAGACTGACAGCTAACTGATGACGAACTGTGGAACTGTGCCATTTTTATTTACCATTAGTTATCTAATACATCCTATTTCATGCTCGGGTTGTTTGTTATTTTGCTAAACGTGCATAATAACTCTTCTACTTTATTGATCTTTCTTTTCACATTACATTGTTCATGTGTTTAGACCCCCACCTGGTCTGCCTCGAGGACTATCCCATCCACACAGTGACGGGCCTGGTGAAACAGTGGTTAAGGGAGCTACCAGATCCGCTCATGACCTTCACACATTACAATGACTTCCTGCATGCAGTGGGTGAGTAGGACATTCCCCACCAGAGGGCAGCATTTTACATAAAACAATCTTTTAATCTTTTTGTTTAAGTGTTTGTTTTTTGTTTTTTTTAATGGCTAGTTGTTAGGTGAAACAAGAATTTGACATGTACAGTGGAAAACATTTAGCAATCATGATTTTAAAAAATTAAATGGAGGAATTAAAAAAATAAAATGGACTAATCGTTTTCATGATTATTTATGAGGTTTCGTTTAATATGTTTGTTCTCTTGGTAGAACTGCCAGAGAAACAGGAGCAGCTTCAAGCTATATACAAAGAGCTGGAAGAGCTTCCTACAGGAAACTTCAACACATTGGAGAGGCTCGTCTTCCACCTCGTCAGGTAGAAACTTTCTAATTGTGGCCGTGTATATTTTATTGTGATTGTGACATAAATCCATCAAGGCCACTCATTCTCAGAATGTATGTACTCCCTGTACTGTTTTGTCACATATTCAGTTTACCTTAGCAGTAAAGTCATAACTTGGATGAAATGTGCGTGCAGCTAAACTACATGCTAATATCTAATGAATTCTCTTGCAGGGTTTGTAAAGAGGAGGCTCACAACCGTATGTCTCCTAACTCGTTGGCCATAGTTTTTGCCCCGTGTGTCCTGCGCTGCCCAGACAGCGCCGACCCGCTGCTAAGCATGAAGGATGTTGCCAAGACCACCACGTAAGACTGCCATAAATGCCCAAAATAACAATATCTGCTTTTTAGCTTTTCCTTTTCCTTCCTCACACGCTATAACACATGTATAACCAGTGAGCAGCTGTAAACCTACACACATACTTCTTGACATCCCGCAATCTCCTCCCCCTTTAGGTGCGTAGAGATGCTCATCAATGAGCAGATCAGACGCTACAATGAGAAGATGGAGGAGATCGAGCAGCTGGAGTACGCGGAGGCTCTGGCTGTTAACCAGCTCAAACTCAAGAGACAGAACACGGTGAGACACAACGAAATGCTGCCTCACTCTGGATCACCTTTTTGCTTAGCAGTGGCAACAAAATAACGTTTTAGGTTGTTGCTCAGCCTCATGCCTGGATCTAAAGGAAAAGAAAGGTCATTTAAAAGGTCACTTATCAATGATGTGTTATTATATCATACACTCAACATGGATCAGTAACATTTACCTTCATCATTGAAAAGCGTACAATAGCCCCAGTGTCAGATACTGTTGTTTTTAGGTCACATGGGTAAAATAGCCAATGTTCCTTCTCTCTCTTTAGCACTACTGGCATTTACCTCTCAGGTTCTCAGCTCCTTACAAAGGAGTGGTGGTACGTATCATCGCGTTCTCTTAGTACAGTAGATCTACTAGCTGTAGTGTGTAGTAGGGTGCCATGTAGAAGCGCCTGTGCATGGCATGTTAGATGTGGGTGACGCTCTGGCTGTTGTTTTTTTGTTTTTGTTCTTTTTCTGCCCGTAATCCTTTTTACACTTCTTTACTAACTGGTAGTAGTTTGCATGTTGCTGTTTGCCATTTTACTTGTTCTCTTTATGAGAGGACAAGATGGTTCTGGGTTGGTGTTGTAATAATACTTTTGTTGTCTTATTGGAAGACAACAGCCTGACAATAGTGTGACTTCCAAAGCTTGATGCCTTCCTATCTAAGACCACAAAGCTCTGAAAGTCATGTTATATTTGTTGTTGAGTGGTTGGACGTTTCTGGATTGCGGTGATGTGTCTTTTAACTGTTATCATAGCTCAGAATTAACTGTTTGCATATGTAAACACCAGTACCGTTTTGAAAGGGTGGATGTTGATGTGTTCACTAGCTTCTTTTATATCACAGTTCAAGTTATTCTGCTTCACAGAAGTGCTGCAGGAATGATGTGCAGATGCATGAATGCCACCGGCACCATCCAGCCTCTTCTGTTTTCCTCACTAACAAAATCTGGAATCAGTTTCAGATTTGGGTCAACGCTCTGTGTGTGTGTTTCGTTGCGATTTATGTTTATTGCGTGATTATTATATACGTTTATATAGTAATTACACAATAGACCCTTTTACATTGAGTTGGTTGAGGTATCAGTGTGGGATTTTCTATCTTCTGCAGGTGCACGAGAAAGTCACTTCTGATCTCAGTGTTGTCCCTGAGAACGAGCCTCTGGACTCGGACGCAGAGGCTGAGAAGAACTTGATGGAACGCATCAAGTCCATCAAACAGGAGAAGTAAGGGTGCTTTCGGTATTATTTCTCTTTTCACCACGGTGCAGCATCCTCCTCCAGTCTCTCATGCCTCTGATGTCCCCATCATCTGTTCCTCCGTAGAGAGGATCTGGCTTGCCGACTGCCAGAGATGGAGCAGCCAGGTTCCGACCAGGAGAACTTGGACTCCGAAGCCTCGCTGAGCTCCGAGAGTCTTTTGGATGAGCAGCAGCGCTCTTCTGTTCACAGCTCAGAGCCTGAAGGTCAGTATTAAGGTCAGTACACGCTGGCCTTTCCTTCCTTCTACCCGTTTCTCTCACTCACGTGCGGGTTTCTGACCAGACCACGGGGGCCGCTGGCTTGGGCCCTTCCTGTCTTTTGTGGTGCAGGTCTGGACCAGTGATGGCGATGGGGGCGGTGACGTCTGCTCTATAACGAAGCAGGTTGGACGAACAGCAACCGTGTTTGTGTGTGTGTGTGTGTTTGTGTGCATACGCACGGCCGTGTATGCATGTAAATGCATGTGTGGCACAGAAGCATGCTCAAACTTCATCCAAATTAATGAATTGAACATTTGGCACAACACGTCAATTCAGATGTTTGCCTAATTACGCCTGAACATTATGTTCGGTAGATAACATGGTTGCATGATCTTCCATAGGTCTTCACCCTCTCGGGATTATTGTGTGAATTTAACAAGTAGCTTTTAGGAAAGCGTGTTTGTCTTTCTCAACTCTTCCTCTTTCCTCTTTCTCTCAAGGACGAGGTGGCTCCCTGCTGAGGAGATACAGGCCTAAAGTCCCCGGTGGACGTGTCTCTCTGCCAAACCTCACCCCTGCTAGCTCCACCTCCTCTGTGTTCAGCGGCGCTTCTACAACCTCTGAATCCTCCAACGCCTCCTTCAGGCATCCACTGCAACGCCGCAACCCCCTCATCCCAGACACAGTTAAACTCCCCCCAGGCGTCCTCTCCCAGTCTTCAGCCTCGGGTCCGGCTCAGACTTATACCCCTCCCGGAAACCGAGCGTTAAAGTTCTTGGTCAGGAGAAGAGATCAGCCCGGTCGCCGTAAAGACAGCACCCAGTCCCTGTACATCGACAGCCCAGAGTGTGACCTGTTGTTGCATTTTTCCTCCTGCCCTTCCTCCGCTTCCTCCTCCTCCACCTCCATCTCCATGGTAACACCCTCTCCTCAGCACCAGCACCGCGACACACAAGCCTCGAAGGGCCAGAGACGTTTTTCTGACCCAGACATACCTTATATTGACGATGACGTCTGACCAGGCCAGAACAGAGAAGAATAAGAGAGGTGAATATAAGTGACATAAACAGTTTCCACAGACCACATGGATGGATTGTAGACAGCCAGGAGAGGACAAGAATCACAGTGGAGTAAAATGAATAAGTAACCTGTACATGTGAATGAAAATGAGTGATAATGAGATGTGCAGTATCCACAGTGGATCTACAAAGTTGAACAGTTACACAAAATGGAGGCTGTTCCACTTGCTTGTCATCAGTGGGAACCAACCAAGGAACTGCAAATGTGTCTAAAGTCTTGTTGTTCTCTATGACGGTAAAAAAAATAACTGGACTCAATGTTGCCAAGCACCTTTTTCTACCATTTTAATATATATATTGTGGTTGCTGTTGATGAATTCAGTTTGGGCTGGCTTGTTTTCTGTAGCCTCATAATGATGGACCAGCAATTCTGTTTTCTTTCTCCTGTTTTTTTTTTTTGTTTGTTTTTTTAAACACATTTGTGCTAATTCAAGGAAATATTACAGGTTCCAGCTGCACTTTTCATTTCTTACTTTTCCTAATGAGCAAACCATGCTCACTCAAATGTTAGCTAGTGCCTTGGTAATGTACAGTAAGTTGACAAAGTTCATGTTATAGACGGTGATCAGAGGGAGGGAAAGAGGGTTATTTGGGAGTCTTTCTCCCAGACTTTTGTGTTTATTGTACTGAACCGACACAAGACGCGTTTGAAACAAGGACCTAAACATGCATATTGCCACTGTTGTATAGGTGCCTCGTCACAACAGCTGCAATGTACAACAGTGTTTCTCCACCTTTATCTTCCACCTACCGCACAACAAACGCCGGATAGGAAGTCATTGCCTCACAAAGCAAAGGGAAACGGCAGCAGCACACGGCACTTTTTCCTTTTAAAACTACAAACACACAAACCCGGCCTTGACGCAACAGTCGTGCCACTATGTCTTTAAAGCCCAAAGTCCGTGAACTCACTTTACCCTTTTCTAAAATGAACATGGCTTCGCTCAGCTGTACCGAACCTGCCATTCGGAGGAAACAGTTCTTGCTGAAGCACAGCTTTGGCCAACTTTGTATGAAATGTAATACTAATGTTCCTCTCTGACTGCTGTTGAATGATATCTGTTAGTTTTGTCTGGATTATGAGGACGACGTTCTGGTGTGTAATGTGTAACAGAGTGTGTGGTTGGGACTGAATGACGTGAACTGTAATGGTGATTAGTATTAACATGACAATACAGAACATGCTTGTAACGTCTGCTGTTGTGTGTTTTGATCAGGTAGTCAAAACGTTTCTCATTGTTACACAACACCTTTTTTTTTCTTTTTTTTTTAAAGGTCAAAGCAACAATATGCAGTTTAGTCTCTTCGAAAAAGGCTTAACAGACTCACTTCGCACATTAACACCAATATTTGGACGATAAATATGAATGTAGTCAGTAACATATTAACAAATTAGTTGAAAATTAAGTCATATACTTTAATTTGTATATTTATGCAGAAGAGCAGTTTTTACAGCTTCAGACAGCTGCATCTCTGTCTCGTGATGGGGAAGTTGGATACTTTGCTCTGTCACACAGGAAATCCTTACAATAATGAATTACAAATAATGTTCTTGAAAGTGTTGATAAGGGTGAGTTAAACAGTTACGTTGAATCAAAAGAAATAACCACAGGATGAAAGTTTTTGCTGATGTTTTATATATAATGGAATAGAATAACAACCATCAAGCCTTTCTACTGTACTGTAAGTGATGCTCAGCTTTTACAAAATCACATTACTGTACCACGGAGCCTTCAACAGGTGAACAAGAAAATCCACAGCCATTTGAAATCGTGTACTAACTTGAATTAAATTCTTGAAAATGTTTTTGAGTTTACCACAAACGTGTGGAGAATTGACAAGGCAAAGCAAACTATATGTACATAGTGCATTTCATGCACAAGGGGAACTAAAAGACATTTTGGGAAGTACACAAGAGGACACCACTCTTCAGGATCAACAGGTATGTCCTAATGTAATAATTAGTTTGATGTCACGTGACTTAATAAAGCTCCTTCAGAGCCACAGAGCCACACAGAGAAAATTATTGAAATTACTTGTGTGTGTGTGTTCCACAGGTGTGCAGAGTTTATAGTATCCAAATAAGATAAATAAAAGAAATCGCGTACCCTCCTAATAGTCTACACATCAAATAGATAATTAATGAATAAAGTAGGATGCATGCGGTCTACAGCATATTCAACTGTGGAATCTCGGATCACTATCACTATCTTAATGAAACAACTTGCAATGTGGTGGTGTCAGCACATTGCAAAAATAATTTTGTTTTTAGTATTGTTCCATGCTGCATTTTCTGAAGGAGACTGTGATATGGGGTTGAAACCTCTGTGTTAAGCAGTGGACTTTTGAGCATACATTAATTTGCCACATTTAGCCTACTGTACATTATTCATGACCTTCCCCTATTCCCATGAACCCTTTAAGTTAAGGGTGTTATTTAGGACATTTCCGTTTTTAATGAACAAAATTTTTTATGTATTTATCATTTGAAAAGTCTTATGCACCTACCAAAAGGTGTTTTTTTAAGTTTGTTATCATAAATCTTAACTAAAAAAGTAAATATAAATGACACTGAAACGAGTGTTGTTGGGGTAACCTTCATTTATATTCACACAAATGTCATTGTTAATCTTCTCAAAGGTTACAAAACTGACAAAAATCGTTGGATTGAATAAGAATTCCCAGTTTAATGCATCGTATGCATAAATTGTTAAGTGACTAGTTGGACCGCTCTACAGTGACGCTCCGCCCACATCCGCGCAGAGGTGATTGACGTCATACTGCCGCGACGGTGCGTCGGCTTCAAACATGGCTTCTAGATTAGAAATCAATTTTATCAGATTATTGTCTCGCTGTGAATCTATAGCTTCGGAGAAACGAGGAGAAACGGAATGGAGATTAGAAAAGGTAAAATAGTATAAATACTGCATGAATCTTATCGCTCAGTACTGTTTTTCTCCGCCCTTCATTAGCTAAAGTTAGCATGACTGTATTTGTTGTTAGCTGCATCTGTGAGCCGCTCATGTCTGTTAGCCACGTCGTCACCGAAACCAGTGACAGAGGATTTTCTTAGATGGTACCTTTCAGTGGTATTCTCCTCTCAGACACACTGAAAACATTTAACAAATGTAAAGTACTATTTATTTATAGATTGTTTGCTGACTTTCCTAAATTAGCTTACTGTATGAAAGGCAGTTTACTCCTCATCAGACAGTCACGTAAACATTACACACATTAACATTGCAAACTACATTTGAACCACCCAGAAATCCCCACATAAGTACATTTAATATATTATACCAATATATTCCAGTACAAACAATTACAAAGGTACACCTAGCTTACACTAATGCATAATGCGTAAATTAACTGCTTGAAGATGTTCAGTTTTTAGAGATACTGCTTTAGAGAGGGTGTTGTTAGTGGTGCTGTTGAACGGTTTTGCCTAACAAGTGGTGTTTCTTTTTGTCCACCCTATTTACGTCAATGAAAGCAGACCAAATATTAAAATAACAGACCACAGCCTCCATCATGACAATAAAGTTGATTCAACACCTTTCTAAATGTGCAATTTGTTGCAGGACTGTCGTATTAGTGCTGCATTAGTTTAGGCTAAGTGTACCTAATAAACCTGCAGCTGATTGTGCACGCTTTCCTTGTTTAAAACGCAGCGTGGCACATTCATTAGTTGTAAGTCATACACATTTTCTTAGCATAGTTTCTATATCGTTAATAAATTGTCCTGATGGCTTTCACTGGAACAGAGATGGTGAGAGTGAACATCCTCGATCACTTTTAATCTGCTGTGTTATCTGGTTTATCAATATTAGTTCAACATTAATACAAAGTTGTATGCCACTGTGATGTTCATCGCAGCAACCTGCTGAATTTATAGGGGACACAGTCACGTGGCTAACAACCACGATTAACCCTTTGTAACAAGAAGAGTGGGTTTAGGTCTTAGTTCTTGCTGCTTTGTCTCTTCTTTTTAATACAGGAAAGCACAGCAGAGTGTAGACAGCTTGGCATCACTCACATTCATGTTAACCCAACATATACAATCACTTTTGTGTCCTCTAGTATGTTGGTGCTCTGGAGGAGATGTTGGTGGCTCTGAGGAAAAGCCAGAGGTAACCTTTCTTAACTCTCATGTATCTTAATAGATTTATTATTGCTAATTGTTAACGCACAAGTTGCTTTAATGTCATGTTTAATCTCACTGTAGATCGTCCATATTAAAGCAACTAAAGACTTTCAACACAACCACTCGACCATCTGCTGCAGGCACATCTCACTAACACACCCTATTTGACTTCGTACCTCTCTCACTGTTCACCAGCAATGTGCTTGGCCATGTAATTAATTTACAGACAAGTAAAATAAGACTGCTGTTCTTGTGTCTTTTTCAGCAAACCCACACCAGAAGTACTGACTGAATACACAAGAAAAGTCGATTTTCTGAAAGGACTTCTGGAGGCAGAGAAACTGGTCGGTGGCGATATTTAACAGATTCGTCGCTTTCAGCATTATTGCCATTTTGCACATTATGTGCTGGATGTGTTACTGTCACTTTAATAGTCATGTCAGTGGTCCATCCTCTGTATTTCCTATTTGTTTGAAGCGGTCAGTTCTTGTTCAGACATTCTTTTGCCTCTTGAGATCTTCTCTTTTCTGATCTGATGCCTGTCGTGTTCTCGTTCACAGTCTTCACCAACAGAAAAGGCTTTAGCTAATCAGTTCCTCACCCCCGGACGAACACCCACGATAGCCAATGAGAGGATGCCTGCCACCAAAACCGTCCACATGCAGACGAAGGCCCGGTGTACGGGAGAGATGAGGGACGAGCTGCTCGGCATGGTAGGATGAGAACTACGCTGTTGAGCTCAAACGCAGAGTAGGCGAGATGTAAGGTGGACAGTTCACTCCTCATCCTTTACCACACTGTAGAAGCAGAAGCTGCTGGAGGACATCTCCACTGTTTCGCTTACAGTTGTTGAACAAGTGATTCTGCTTCCAGCAAGTAGTCCGTTGGTTTCCAATTTAAAATCATGGACATTTTTAGCCCCACGGCTACGCTGTATATTAGCTTTCAACTGGTGTTATCAGCTTTGAGGCTAGTTAGTTATACTAGTATTAGTCAACTGCAAAGGTTAGGCTCTTCAAATCAAGTACTTTAAGATTTGGTAGAAGAAACTAGATGTAAAAATGAATAAATAAATACTAAAGCCCCAAATTCCGTCCAACTCACAAATGTTCTTTTTTTTGTGTCATTACAGGGGTCGTCGGGCAAAGGTAAGAAATATTTAGGAATTCCAAGGCATCTTGAACTCAATATCTCAACTGAAGGATGATACCTAATGTTTGTGATGTGATGTTCTCCTTTCCTCTATGGGCCCATCAGAAACAGACTTGCGAAACAGAAGGTAATGTTGTACATATTATTTCTATGACCTCAAGGAACTAATGTCATTTTGTACTTTTATTTATTTAAGACTGTAAAACCAGTGGTTGCTTCTAAGAAGTCCGGGCTCACTCCCAGCTCTGTTAAACTATGAATGCTCTGTATCATCGCTATCATGATCATTCAGGTGTTGCTGGACTGTTCCTTAGTCAGTGTTGTGACAGTACGTCTGTCACGTTTAAAAGATGCCAACGTCTGAAATTCTACCACCTTTTGGATGCTGCAGTAAAATAAGTGTTAATCGGGATGTCCCGCCTTGTGCAGAGGTCTTCCTCTGGATGAGCGTCAGTCTGCTGCCGAGCTGGAGGCCGTCCTGCAGCACCACCACAACCTGCAGGAGAAACTTGCCGAGGACATGCTCAACCTGGCCCGAAATTTGAAGAACAACACTCTGGCCGCTCAGAACATCATCAAACAGGACAACCAGGTAACTGGATGGACACGCAGAAGTACTGCAGTGTTATGAATACTGTGATACTTCTACTGTACTGGTCATACTGTATTTACGTTACTGAAATATATTTAATAGTTTCCTGTCAAGAATACATTTATCCATTATCACATTACACTAATCCATTATCCAAGCAGCAGAGAAACAGCTTTCGTGAATAGTGTCTTTTATTTTAAATGTTTTTGTTTATTACCCACCTCTATGTCAGATTTGTATCATTAACAGACCAAGCAATGTTGAATTATCTTTATTTTCATAGTAGTAGATACATATTGGAAGTTTATTAGGTTTTGGTTTTATGTCTCTGTTCCCCAAACCTGCCACATGCCTCATTCTGTCCACAAGTGGGCAGCATAAGACAAGTACCAGCCAGTCTATAAACCCTCTACATGGAAACGTATCTCAGTGTTACATCGTCGGTTGTGTGTTCCTCTCCCTCTCCAGACTCTGAGCCAGTCTATGCGTCAGGCAGACATGAACTTTGAGAAGCTAAAGACTGAGTCGGAGCGACTGGAGCAGCACACCAAGAAGTCCGTCAACTGGCTGCTGTGGCTGATGCTCATCCTGGTCTCCTTCTCCTTCATCAGCATGATCCTCTTCATCAGAATCTTCCCCAGACTCCGATGATGACCGTCTGCAATCCTGAACTCTTTAGTCCTGCAGCCTCCTGTGATTACAGAGCAGTAACTACATAGGCCTACATAGATCTATACAGCATGTCTGTATATGTGATACAGATCCGTAGTGGTCAGAACCAAAACACCTGAACTGAAACACAACAGCACTTTTGAAACTGAAACTCTTCCGCTAAACGGTGACATTTAAAATGTGGTTTGAAGCATCAGTATTCCTGTTTTGTTTTTTTTAAACAGAGCAGAACATGAATCGAGGGGAAGAGCTTCTTGTTGGAGGGGCCTTCGGGTGCAGTGACTTAATCTTAATACCCAGACAGCACGGACTGAGCCTTAATTATTGTCATCCCGCATCAGGTAGACTGCTAACCGCTCAGTACATGGTTGTACTTTCTCCCTTCGTGGCGCTAAAGTCAAAATCATCTTTTGCAGAACATTGTTTTCACCATATATACATGTGGAAGAGTTCAACAACCGTCCACCATCTGTTCTGTTAGCCACAATTTCAACTATATAGTAAATTAACTGAATACCTGAAGACAAAAGATGAACTTATAAATAGCTGTGGATGCGCTAAAACTTAAACTTTTACTTTAACTGCCCCATTTAGTATTTATAAGCACTAGATAAATGTTTGACAAATGGTATGCAGCGTTAAGGATGTTTTTAAATGTTTATTAATGTATAGCATTTGTCTACAGGTATAACTTCGCCTATGAAGACATTTTATATTATTGCATAACAGTGTTTCACTGTATTATCAGTGTTTTCACAAGAGGAATTATAGTTGTTGACAAATACATTAATAAACATTTAAATGTGTTTGAATGCATTGTAGGTAGTTATTAAGCTTTTACAAAATGTTTCTAAGCTGCTTATAAATGCTAAATTAGGAGTAAAAGTAAAATGTTACCATTTATTTCACACAAAATGAAATATTACAAATTACAGAAGATATTTCAAGCATCAGTTCAATTTTTCATTACGTTTTGGAAACATTCATTGTGCAGATGTGTGGAGTTGTGTGTTCTGTCTCAGTCCTGTTCATGAGTCTGTATGTTTTGGTGGTTGATATTTGTAAAGTTGCTGAGGCTGCTGATGTTGATGAAGTAACATTTAGTTCCCATTAAATGTTGTAACCCCATATTAACATTCACATATCATTTAGAGAGGCAGCTGTGTGTACTTTGGATCACAAGACATTAATTCCAGAAAGTATGAAGTATGCTAAATTATAAAACGTGTGTGTGTGTGTGTGTGTGTGTCGTTTGCTTGTAAACTCAAATGCCGTATTGTGCCCTCTGTCGTTTGGGAAATGACACGATGCAGTGACTTAATGTAGCCAGTGTGTGTCAGTCATATCCTTTAGAATGGGAGCAGATAATGACCTCCATGACCCTGATGGCCTGATCAAGCTGAGAATCCTGAATGAACCTCACTACTCATTTAGAAGTGATCTGAGAGTCGGCTAAATAAAGCACACGGCGACCGTACGTGACTCTGGGTAATCTGTGCATTTGTCTGCTTTTGTTCCTTCTTAATTTAGAAGGGAATCGCTGCTCTGAAACAGTTTTTTTTGTTTGGGGGGGGGTTTCATGCAAGTTACTGAAAAGCTTCTAACAGGCTAACATTCCTGCTGAGTTGTCAGTCTGACTGTCATCGGAGGCCTGTGGAGCCGACTGGCTTGTCCAGGCTTGCAGCTCTGCCTCCTGGCCCTTCCTCTCTCCCCTCTCCCCGGCTGCTGCCCCACCTCGCGGCTGGCTGGCTGGCTGGCTGGCTGGCTGGCCGGGCCGAGGCCTGCAGTGTATTTTAGGATCCCTGGGGGGCATAGCCGAGGTATGCAGGCCACCAGGAGACCAAATGAGGTTGTGCCGCTGTGGACGATCGTCATCCCTCAGTTTAATCACAGCTGTTTGCTCCTACGTTCTCAGGCTTTGGCTGATGCTCCGGGTGTGTGCTCTGCCGCTCTGAGGCTGCAGGCTCCGCTTTTGAACTGCAGCTACGGTACATGACTTCATCAGCCTTGTGGTTTCTCATGTTCATTATGGTTGTATTATCCCATTAGCCGGCAGAGACTGTTTCGTTTTAGTTTCCTACACAGACTCCAGAGTCCGGCATGTGCTGAGAAAGAGTTCCTATATGCAGCAAATACTTCGAGATGTGTGGGGCTCATTCATGACTCTTTTGACCTCTGACCCAGGAAACCTGAATGAGTTCCTTCCTGCACTCTGTTCCCACAGGGACACTGAAAATAGTGTTTGACGCTCTGTACTCAAAAAGGTTGTATATTTTGCGGAAACGTGTCCGTGCCATTGTGCATTGAGACATCCTTTTAGAAAGGAGCTATACGTTTTAGGAAATAAGTGTATTTACTTTTATATTTTTAACTCCACTACATGTATTTAACAGATGTATGAAGTTACGAGTTAGTTTGAGGATCAAAATATTTGATCAGCTCACAAAATGTGATGCACTGTTACAGATTTAACTACTCAACATAGTTCAAACTAGCTACACAGTAATGCGTAAATAAAAATAATGTAATTCAGTTCTGATGTTCACACTTTATTAAGAACTTATTAACATTTATAACTGCAGGCACGATGGCTTATTCATTGCAACATGAGCCAAAGTCATTTTTCAAAACCTGGGATTCCAAAATAGTTCTTAATAATCACTTACAACGGATCTAAAAGCATCTGGAAAAGATTGATTAATCATTAATAAGCTATTAGTTGCAACTTAGTTACCACAAATGTCTTACGAAATATAGCTTTTTAACAACTTTTCAGTCACATATCTTTAGTCAGGTATTTTGTAATATTTTCTTAACATGCAACACGAGACAAATAAGACAATCAAAAATGACAAAAAAACTGACAATACATATGCACATATGTTCATTCACATACAAACATATCAAGACATTTATTATACTTAAATTACTTAAACCTATGCTAAATAAAACATTACATTTTAAGTCAAAATGTCAACATTTTCTTCCTCTGCCCAGTGTTTTGTGGTCAGCCCCGAGCTCTGAATAAATGTTCAACATCTTTGAGAAAACACATTGTATGAGGGTTCGTTCAGCAAACAGCAGGCAGGTTTTTGCTGCTGTCAGGCCTTTGAGATGCACTCTGTGTTGTGACATTATTAAATCAATCCAAAAGATGCAGTTGGTAAAGCAGTATAGTAAGGTATTTGAGCTGGCGTGTGCGTGTGCATGGTAGTGTGCTTTTAATTGGTTTGATCGGTCTAAACAACAGAGAGCAGAGGAACAGATTGTTAAGCATGAGAGAACTTTCATCCCCTCGCAGCGCAGCGCCTGTTAAACACCCCAACACTTCAGTCTTTTTAATTTAGCTTTTTGGCTGCAGCTACAGGAGGATTTGAGTTGCCTACAGAGATGAAGGAGATTTTTCTTTCATTTTCCTTTTTTTTCTCTTTTTTCCATGTACTTCCTTGAGGGAGCAAAAGGGGAAAGAGGGCTTTTTCTTTTTTCTTCTTCTTCTTGCCAAAGTTTTGAATGTGCTGCGATGTTAATGACCTAATGGGAGCGTAAAAGGCTGCACTTATTAAGCTTATAATGTGAGTTACTATCTCACACACACACACACACACACACACATTCCCATTTATGGGAAACAGAACTGATCTGCTTCTTTCTTTACTGTCAGTCACTGAGGCACAGTCTGCAGTGGAACAGAATTTATACAATTTACACTTAAAATCTCCACGAGTCAATAAACTCTTTGAGTTATTTTACTGACTGGCTGCTTTTATGGTTTCATGTTCCAGTTTTTTGTTTCCAGTATTTCTTCGGTCAGACATGGAAATCCTGTCTACATCTTGATAAAAGTTGATGGGAAGTAAAACCCCAGGATCAATGACTTAAATTACCATTTTTGATCACTCCCTCCACAAAATCTCATATATTGTACATTATTAACATATTAGAAAGTTGTCAATAAACCAAACCAATTTTGGTGCATTTAAGCTTTTTTCACAGAGAAGTTGTATAGTTTACTACAGTGTAAGTACATTTATATTCAAGCAGTGAAACGTGTTTGCAGACTTCAGGTTTGATTTCAGTGTTTACTGGAGTCTGTGTCCTCTAATCAGAACTGCACCACTGTTGATCTCAATCTCTTTATCTCTCGTCTTCACAGGTGCTGCGAAAGTTTGTCTGTTTACATTTTGTCGTTACTGTTTCCCTCGACAGGACCCGCCTCCCTGTGTGTGTGTGTGTGTGTGTGTGTGTGTGTGTGTGTGTGTGTGTGTGTGTGTGTGAGTGTGTGAGTGTGTGAGAGAGAGAGAGAGACTGTCTGTTTCTGTATCTCTGTCTGTATGTGTGGTTGTGTTGTGTCTGTGGCTCTTCCTCAGTCTTAACACCCTAATGCGGGTTCCTCTCAAAGCTCTCGCTCTCTCTCTCTCTCTCTCTCTCTCTCTCTCTCTCACACACACACACACATACAGTGGTGTTGTGGCAGCTCCCTGACTGCAGGGATGAAGTGGCTGAAGAACCTAGAAGGACCACTTTCAACTCTCTTGCAGTATCTGGGACCGCTGAGGGTTCATGTTGATTACAGAGAATATCCACCAAGAAGCAAATCGCAGATAAACCAACCGGCCATAACACTTCTTCCTCGGCTCTGTGTTTGGTGGTGTGTCAGTACGTGCCTGTGTTTCTCACCTGTGCACGTATGTGTATTGCACCCCAAAGAACTGAGCCATATGTCATCCCGTGCAGCTGCCTACTGCCCCTCTATCACTGCGTGTCAACATGTGGGTTAATGCACTGAACCTTCCAGCCTGTTTGTCAGGCAGCGCGGCGCTGAAAGAGTCCCGGGTGAAAGAAAAACACCTCCCTGCTGGTTTGTGCTCAGCCTTTGATGTATAGAGCCCAGGTAGTGTGGCTGCTGAGAGGCTTAATATCTTGCCTCTTTGCTCCTTCACCTTTTAGTGATCCAGGATCTCCCAGCAGGCGCGACTGAAGACTGCGGCTGTTTGCTGTTTTGCTACAAGAGGCTTTGTGGCTTGATGCTGGGAAGACAAGCTGACCTGTTACAGACTAAAAAGTTAATTGATTAATAAAAATAATAATAGTACACTGTCAGGAAGAAAACCAGTAACCATACAGTGTTTACCTACATGTAAAGCTATTCCTTTCAGCTGGTGTTTAAAACTAGAATTGGGACGGAGGTAAGAAGTTGCAGGTGGCCTGGATGCAGCGCTTGTTTTTCTCGGAGTAGTCTGAGTGTTTGGCTGGGATTCGCTGCTCAGACAGGAAGGAGGCCTTGCGGGTAAAAACCTGTCAAGGACGTGAAGGTGCTGCAGCCAGCATGAGGCAGGAGCAGGGCCCGGCTGTTGGGGCCTTGGGCTCCACCCGAGGCCGGAGCCGACTCTGGGACGTGTGGGGGGATAATGTGCTGTTTTTAACAAAAGAGATATGTTGGAACCAGGCGCACCCCTCCTGGGCCCCCTCAACTTTCTCCCCCAGGAGGCCCCCGAGCTGCCAGAGCAGGTGCAGGGCCCTTCCTGGAACAAGTGGGGGGCTCCATCGGGGGTAGCAGATTAGGGGTGTGTATGCACGTGTGCGTTGGAGTGAATGTGTGGCATATCTTTCGGTTTTTGCTTTCATCTGCTAAGTTTCTGTCTAGTTTCCCACTCAGCCAGAACCCACTGCAAATTAACAAAACACTGACACTGCCACAAAATGTACCCAAAACAAATGAAACTTCTTTTGAGTCTGATATAAAACATCAAATGGCATGTCATTGTGTGTGAATGTGTGTGTAAAATACTGTGTTGACAAATGATGAATCCTTGGCTGGGCTGTTATTCGTGAGGAGGTTTGAGGCCAAGGTTTCTTTCAAGGGTAGTTCCAACGTCATTCACCGCATGTTTTGTCCGCTGAGATTGTATGTCAAGGCCAACCAGATGGGCCGTGATTATTTGTAAATACAAAAAGTGCTACATTTTGGCAAAAATTCTTCTCCAAGGTTTCCAGCAACATGTTACTTTCTCTACAGCCTGTGAAAAAATGCAGGTTTCATTAACGGAGATTCTTCTTCTTTTTTTTTTTGTTCACAAATGCTCAGTTGCAAAAGTGTACATTTTACATATCGTGTTCTGTGATATTCTCAGTTTTCATGTCTGTTTTGTGTGTGCACTAACCCTGCCTACACGTGAATAAAAGTGGAGTAAACGTTGCTCTCCTCTCTGATGCATCCAACCAATCCAGATCAATATTGAGTCTGCTTGTTTGGTTGTCTGGCTGACTCCAGCTCTTTGTACTACTATTGATTCTTCTCTTCCTCTGTGTCCTCTGCCTTGTTAAATGACTGGACGTCTCAGAGGGGAAGACGGTGAAGAGGATGCCTACAATGGAGAGCATCTTCGGTGATAGTCAAGGTTTTCTTCTGCTTGTGAAAGAGCTTGTGGGAGATGGTTTTTGTTTGCTCACAAAACCATTCATACTATCAGTGAATGAATGGCCCCACTCCACCTACAGGGGGAGGATGTCTGTTGAGCCTTTGCTGCGCTGTATTATACAAAACTGTACCAAAACATTACTGTTGTATTAAAACCACTGAGATTTAACAGAAATATAGATGCAACAAAAAAAAAAGAGTGAATGATAGATTTATACAATAGCGTAACAATACATATGTTTATAAAATATGATGCATTGTTACAGATTAAAGAACCCAGCAGTAAATAATGTAGTTACTCCTGCTGCCTCCCAGCATCCAGAGACAGGTAGGTTAGGTTGATTGATGATTCTGAATTGCTCATAGATCAGTGTGAAAGTTTGTCTGTCTCTATTTGTCAGCCTTGTGATTGGCGTTGATGTACCCCGTCTCTTGCCCAATGTGAGCTGGGATCAGCTCCAGCACCCCTGTGACGCTCTATGGATAAGAGCTATAGAGGATGGATGGATATAAAAATCACAATCACAAACAAGCAATTCTTTTACTCAAGTATTTTTTGATAATACTTTTAGATATACTTTTGCTTTAGTATGATTACTTTAAAACTGCTGTATTACTACTTTTACTTAAGAAAAATATTATAAAACTTCTCCCACCATTGCTGATGGATAACACACACCTAAGACAAAATCTTTACACTGAGCATCAGTAAAACTGCCCCTACCCCATTTTTCTAAAGCTAACTTTAAACTAACACTGAGGAAAAGTAGTGCTACTACAGTGTAGAAATACTCTCTTACAACTAAAGTCTGTTAAAGTAAAATGTATGCATTTGAAAGTACAACAGTATTAGCATCAGCAAGTACTACATCTAAAAGTACTCATTATGCAGATGACCCATTTCAGAATCATATATATTATATTATTGTATTCGAATTACTGATCACTGAGCATCAATAATGTTGCAGCTGGTTAGGGTGAGGCTAATTTTATCTACTGTATATACTGCTGGGTAGCTTAACGTATACTAAGACATCATAATTTATGATGATTTTGGTTATATTTTGTATTTAAATCTGAATCTGCAACGTAACTACAGCTGTCAGATAAATGTAGCAGAGTAATAAGTTCAATATTTATATAAATGCATTTGAAAAGAAGCACAGTAGAAGTATAAAGTAACATAAAATGGATGAACTCAGCTACTGAACTATTGTATTATTATAATTATTGGCACCTCGGCTGGTCAGGTGTCATTAGCAGGTTCAGTCCAAGTGAGATGGTGAAGATGCTCTTTGGGGGTTTTCTGCACAGCCCGGAGTAAGTGTCACGCTGCAGCTGGAACAGTTACTGCTATTTTACTCTCTCTCATCTCCCGACCACGTCTCCTCAACCGATCTGTTATTTACCTGCATCGCCCATCATCTCTCTCAGTTTTACCCCCTCGCCTCTCCCCATCACCCCGTCACTCTCCCCAGTTTCTCCCTCTCTCTGTCTCCGATTCCTCTCACACTGCAGCGCAACAACAAGAAGAATGTTACTGCTGAATAAAACATCACAGGACCAGGGAGACGGTTGTGAGAAGCCTTGACCTGCAGTCATAATGCCTAAATTCAGCGTCAGAGCGTTTTTTATTTAGCAGCTCAGAGATCTTTTGACTAAACCTCTCCACGACTGCTGCAGGTCAGTGGGATGATGTAGGAAATAAACACTAGCTGTGATGCTTCTAAAGGAAACTGATTGTCCTTTGTTAAACTGCAAATAAGAAACAAGCTCTGCTCCTGTCACTCTTGAGTCTTTTTTCATTCTGTGGCTTGTGATGTTCAACATCAGTTCCCTTTTCTGTGATTGACGCTGACGAGTTAGAGCCCAGAGCTTCCTGTTGTCTGAGCGCCAGGCAGGTGATAGGCCATGGAAGACCACTGGCAGAGCTATTGATTACAGTTCAGGGATGCGCCAACAATCCTTATCAGCCAGACAACTCTGAACACACAGGATATCCATGTGGCTGAACATGAAAGAAGATTGGAGAGACTTGAAGAGCACAGTTGTGGTGAAAACTTTACATATTCTTGTAAGGGACATTTTTATTATGGTATCATTGGGGTTAGAATTATTGCTCCAGCAATCTTTTTCCCCCCCTTCTGAATATATAACAAAATCACAGCTAGTATTTAATTGCATGAACTTTTGGTGACCACCAACCAGCTTCTGGCAAAATTCTGGTTACTCTTTATTGGCAGAATTGGTAGAGTTCAATTAAATTTAGTCGTTCTATCTGAATTTTAGCTTGATTTCGCCATCCCAAAACCACGCATTCCTCCCAATATTTAACTTTCTAGCTGATGACTTGATTTGGTCCTGAAGAATTCCTTCGTCATTACTCCGTCCACTTTCTGCAGTGTAGATACTTTTGGGGTTGAATGTCTCACCCTTTCTCTTCCAAACATACCTCCCGTCATTGGAGGACAGTAGATTCGTAGTCTTCGAAGTTTCTTTGAGATGGCGCCAAGTGACATTCCTGACTTGCATAAATCTATTATGCACTTTCTCAGATATGTACTGAGCTCTTTTGACTTTCACTGTGATGTTTGTGGCTCAGTGTGTGAGGTCAAGCAAGCCCTATTTCTACAGGCACAGAAAAGTTACCAACTGCAGTGAATCATGATCACTAACAGGAAGTTAAGATGTTCAATGAAAACTTTCTATGCTCGCAGAATCAATACAATCACAATATACAACACTGTATGTTGTATGTATATTTTTGTCAGGTTTCTTCATATTTTTAGAAGACGTAAACTTTAAAAGAAACCATACATATTTGTTTTGTGACAATCATTCTGTCACAGAAAAAGAGAAGCTGCAAAAATAACTGAAACCCCCAAAGTGCCATTACATAAGTGTCTCTGACAAGTGTCTAAGTACACACATCAACATTTACTAAATGCAGGGACATGTCCTGATTCAGTTACAACATGTTCCTAATAACTGCCTGTCTAATCTTAGCCTGCTTGCTGAATGAGACTGGTTATTTTTGCACACACTCTGAATATTTATGTCCTAATTTGGGCTATTTTTCTCTCATGTTTTCAAACTTGGGTTATTTATAGTGACAAGACACACTGTACTCTCACACAGCCGTCCTCTTTCAGGCATGCAATCATCACGCACACACACACACAGAAGCACTCTGTCAAGTAAATGACATTAGATTACAATAATTCCAGCTTGCGTAAGTCTATAGTCACAGTTTGTTGACTCTCAGACCCCTCGCTAAACTCTTACACTCATCCTACTTCCCTGATCCCCACCTTCCCCATCCCTCTACTTGTGAGAACATAAACAAACACTGTTTTGATTATTGTGGGAAGTTTCAAGACACAACACGGCCCCCTGGATCCTCCCATCCTCAGCTTGTGGAGCGCTGGCCCCCCCGGGGTCACGGAGCAGTGGTCAGTCAGGCCCGAGTCACAGGATGTTGAAGTAGAATGCCTCAGGGCTGTGGCCAGAAATAGAACTTAGGAAGAGCGAATAGTTAAAGACTTGATGCCTGGCTTCTCCACTTCTACTCCTCCAGGGTGGAAAAGAACAGGCCACACATTCGTACACACAAACACACTCAACTGTCAAACAACTGACAAGGGCTCACGGTCAGTACTTAGGCTTCATTCCATAGGGTCAATAACAATAGTAAAAGGCAGACCGAAGAGGAAACGAATCAAGGATTTTGGCAGTTTGTTTGGCAATCATGTTGCTACTAATTTAGTTTGGAGAAGAGACTGCAAAACTATTTGCAGACGTTTGGGCCAGGGTACTATATCAAGAGCAGCAGTTAGTCTCTTGTTCCCCTGTAACGGACGGTGTCGTTAACGTTGCAATCTGTCTTTGATCCTATCAGAAAAAGTAGTTCTCACCTTGGATGTGATGTTTGCAATGTCCAGGATGGGTGGTGTACACCCGGGTCTGTTTCCTCTGTAAACACTAATACAATGCTGCTGCATTCATCCCACAACTGTGCCTCAATCTCAGGATGTAATTAAGTATTTCCCCTTTCTCTTATTTGGTCCCAGTCGATTCATGTGCCAGAGAGAATATACACTCTGCACTCTGACCTGCATCAGTCTCTCTGGTTTATTTTTAGGAATACATTTTAGAAGAAAACACATTTGTTGTTCTCTTTTCCCCTTCACGACACATCTGCTATACATTATTTGTAAGTTGTTGTTGACAGCAAACACAATTCAGCTGCTTGTTTGTGATTTTATAAGAGACAAGATTTAATCCACAGATTTCAGACATCTATCAATTTCCTGCCAAGGTCAGAAGTCAAGGAAACACAAGTAGTTATTAAATTGCTGGTGTATGGTTAGTGCACAATATGTGTCCAATAAATGTTTACACCCTGTCAGTGTGGTCCGTGCAGACTGTGATCCAAATGCTTGTAACCTACCACCACTTAACACTCAATTTATTGCTTGAAATGTCAATAATTATAATTACAAAGAACAGATACTCTTTTCTTACCACTCATTAAATCCATAGGATACTATGTGCTTTGATGCATATTTGAATCCTTACAGCATTGGATTTATCCATTCGGGAGGGCACAGAGGGTCATTGTCAGGTCTCAGTGTCACTGGAATCCTGGGAATGTTTATCCTCGCCTCTGATCTGCACTCACAAGTCGACACCCTGCGGACAATTTCACATGCAGTTAAGGGTAAAGGTTGACAATCAAAAATAATTCGCCCCCCCCCGATGATCAGGATCTTTTCACCCCTGTCATTCATCTACACATGAGGTTTTGGACAGAATTTAACTAATTCCTCAACTCACTTTGTCACTCAACACATCATGACTATGCGATCACATGATCACTGCTTTAACTGCTGTTCAGAAGACCATCTTACAAGAAGACAAAAACTAGAAAACTAGAGCTGAAGTCATGACGTCTCTCTGTTCCATTAGTTTCTGTAACTCAATTTCTTTCATCTGCGTTGCTAAAGTTTAACAAAATGGCATCAGCTACATTGGCTGCTATAAAAAATGTAACCCATCATGATTTTAACAATGTTAAACATTTACTTTGTGAACACAGAAAAAACTACATATCCCATGAAGAAACTAACTAGCTCCGTCTGTATCCATAAAACTCACCAGTGCTCTCTTCTAAAGTAATTTTGCCAACATTTTGCTGTGTAAAAACATTTACACTAGTTCAGTCTTCTCTGTGCTGCTGTAACCCACAAACGTCTAGGGCTTATGGGAAATAATGTTCATTAAAATACTGAATAAAAATCGATTTTAGGTGTGTTTTTTTCTATTATTGCCCTTATTTAAACACATGAAGACAGCCACAAAGGCTCTGTTCCAAGGTTGGATTTTTAGTTACTAGCCTTTTTACAAATGTCAGTGGGATGTTTAATGAGGTTTTCTTACAGAACACACTGACCACCTGCCAGCTGCTGTCAATCAAACACAGAAAGTGACACGCCCCTCCAGCCTGCTGAGACAAAAAGGAGCATTTGTGATATTTCCTGAAAGGCCTTTTAATTTAACAAAATCAATCAACAATACATTTAAAAAACAGTGAGTTGAGAGTGACTTGAGTTCAGCTGCCTCTCTCTCAACTTTCTCCAACGGAAATGTTTCTAAGAATTGCTCGTTGTCCCACATGTGTGCATGCACGTGTACGCCTTAATGTGAAAACAAGCAACAAAACAACAATTTCCTCATATTTCCAGTGTGAGGGGAAGTATGAGAGCCATACTTTGATGTGAAGCACACGCTATCTTCCTGAAGCCAACACACCTTTCCCCCATGCGCCCTCGCTGCTCTTGGAGCTGTGACATTGACATGACCTTGACTGTCCTATGTATTTGCTGTGCCTCCGTCTCTGGATGTGTTGCCCTCGCTGTCACTCTGACAATATGTGGATAAAGCTGTCACTGACACATCCTCTCAGGAAGGGCATTCAGATTCAAGCTCTCCGTGCAATGCTCCTCCCCAGTTCCTTATCAATGATAAAGCTAATCCTTTAGCCCTGCACACGGCCTCATGCCCCCCTGAACCACTCATCAGTGTGAGAAACAGAACAAATAGAGGGGAGGGTAGCAGCAAAAGAAGACAAAAAAACAGAAAGATTAGTCAGGAGGGGGAAGAGGGGGGAGAACATGAGAAAGCACAGAGGTCAGGAAAGAGACAAGGGGGGAAATAGGAAAAAAGAAGAAAGACCAAATCAGAGAAGGTGGATTCAGATTTGAAAGTGTGAAGAAAAACAGCAGAAAATGAGAGTTTGTGCATGGAAAGAGAGGAATGGGCAGCAGAGGTGACCTTGACAGACTAATCTGTTTATAGAAGAGTGTGTTGTCGTCCATGTGTGGAAAAACAAGGCTCTCTGCGATGTGTGTGTGTGTGAATGTGACCCAGGGTTAAGTGTCTTACGCACGGACCAGGGGTGTGCACACAGGAACACAGGACATTGTGAAGGAGATAGAGCTGTCAAACCTAGAGGAAGTCAAACCTTTCCTTTAGAAAATAACTAGCTATATGTCTTACTTATCTTCAAAGTGGTCGGAGAATTCACTTGGTGAGTGTGACATATAGAACCAAAGGAAGTTGGGTGTCAGGAACAAGCTTATATATACAACTTCACTTTAATTATCAGACAGTTATGTCTAACAGCCTCTTTCAGTGGAAGCTTCCTGTTTGACACAAAAAACTATTTAACAAAGCTGCAACTTCTTATTACTTTTGTCTGACCAATAGTCTAAAACCCAAACATATTAATAATTTGAATCCAGCAGGATTCACAGAATGTTTGGCATCTGTACTAAACGATTAATCTATTATAAAATTGTTGAGTAGAAATGTTGTTTTCTTTCTTTGCATTGAACTGGAACATACTACGCACACTAGCAACACGAGTCAGCTGGCTCATTTAAATTGCAGAGCAAAAGTGAGCGAATAGTGCATTTCTAACGAGCACCTCAGCTTATCAAATGACAAGCTTTCCAGGTACTTGGTCCAGGCTAATAATATGACCAAGTGCTTGGTTATATTGTGCTCTCTCTAAGAGTAATATAACTCCAGGATTACATTTATCTATGTAAGCTTTCATGTTGAGTTTTCATCAGCTCTTCCAAACATGGTAATAAATCATTGAATCTTAAGCCTTAAGGAGAATGAATGTGGAAGGAGAATGTGAAAAGCAGATAGCGTGTGGTTTAAATATCCTAAAACATGTGCATGCACAGACTTAGGGAGCATTAAGCTGTGTACAGTGAGACACTCATCATCTTAAAGGCATGCTGACATACAGTATGTAGGCTACTCTGTGATTCATAAATCCCCAGTAATGCATATCAAGCCTCTTTATAGATGGCGCAGTGTACCCTTCGTTACAATTTCATTAGTGGCAGAGGCGATGGATCAGACAAAGAGTGCAGACAAACTGGAGCTCCATGGATCAATCCGACGACCTGAGAGGCAGTTGTTATCAACTTGGATTATCAACGTGAGTTGCACTCTGTGTGTGAGATTTATTGGATCACTGAATGCGTCGTTGGGCACACAATCACAGATTTGAGCCGGACGCAGTGTTCTCTCCAACAGCTTTGCTCTTCCTCATCAGTGGCGTCTGACATCAACTGTTACAGTCAGTAGCCTTTTCTTCCTCACTTGTTTCTATTCCAGATAAACAGTTTCACGCAGAGTCAGGGGCTCTGTTCCTCGCTTGGATCATTAGGGACCAGCTCATTCAACACCACCACATCCCAAGACAAGATAAGAGGGAACTTTATTCACCCTGAAGAAATGTTGTTGTCCAAGATGCTCAATATACATAGTAAAACAAACAGTATGAATATACCATATGTAAAGAAATGCTACCTGTTTTTTAGGCTGTACTTTGACTTAAATGCTAACAACAGCATGCTATCATGTTCACGATGACAATGCATTTAAGTGTCTCTGCAGATTGCAGTGTCACCAGCATGAAATAGTTATTGCACTAGGTAACACTACTACAATGCAAAAACAGTAGTGCAGAAGGTGAAGATACACAGCAAAATAAAATATAAATACATATGAGGATAGAATAGAATAAATTAAAAGCAGAAATAATTAAATAAAAAGAGTTTCAATGTACAAATTAAAGTGCAAGGTGTCAAATGACAGCAATAATGTTCCTAATTACAGGAAAACTGTGGAGGAGTGTGTGTCTATGTTACTATATTACTATGTCAACAATAAAAACAACATAAAACACTACTAATCATTAATTACCATTTAATATCTAATGGCTATTTATTCAAGCACGAAGATGATGATGAAGTCTAAGTAGATTTTGCAAAAACAAAACCAATACATGTCATACTGCGCCACATCCCATGCACCTGTACAGGAAGAAGAGCTGATCATGTTCCACATCACAGACCCGCCACAGTACGGGTGCATTAAGACAGTGCCGTGTTTTGTAGTATTCATCTGCACCTCATTAACTTGTGAAAGATACAGAGGAAACTCATTTATTGTTTGCACATATTTTCTGCAGATGTACCAAAAAGCATAACTTCCTTTTGTCACAGATAATGTCTATCAGTCTATCACCCATGTATCCTGTTGTGTGTGTTTTTGTCACCTCCTTTTTCCAATGTCCTGTTCCTTTTTCTGCACGTGTGCAGAAGCTTTGTCATATAAGACGAGTGATGTGCAGTTTCCTCCACGTGAGACAAATAGGTGTGGACCCTCTCGCTTAAACGACAACATACGGTATCTGTGACGTCATTGTGATTGAGAGGCAAGATAGGAATCAGACAGTGAGAGAGAGAGAGAGAGAGAGAGAGAGAGAGAGAAAGAGAGAGAGAGAGAGGCAGTTGTTTGTTTCAGCTGCAGGCTATGAGGACCTGAAGTGCAGGAACAGCAAGTGCTAAAAGTGTAAATCACTAACATTGGGAGCCGTTTGAAGAGCATAATCCAGGAACGCTTTGTCTGTTAAAGGTCATGACCCTCTCCCTGGTGGACATCTCACACACATACACACACACACACAGATGCCCTCGTACATACAGAGACACACAGAAGCTCAACGTAGGTTCCTGCTTCCTGGCTCCCCAGGCAGCTAATTACTGAGCCTTCCACACCAACAAAGGAAAGAGACTCTCCATTCAAACATATTAATCCCTCTATTTACAGGCTGCAGCAGAGCCGACTGCGGAGAGAAGGAGCGGGAGTTCGTTTTGCCGTCTTCCATCTGTGTGTGTACCTAGCAGGAGTTAATGTCGCAGAAGTTTAGGTTGAGAAGCAGGAGGGGGAAATGCAAATATGCATTTGTTAGTGAATGCTTCTTCTTTCCAAGGAGCTGTTATATGTCACCTGACGCAAAATCAAGATATTATGTAGACGTGACAAAGATGATAAAGACGGGGTCATGGCACTTCCCTGCACAGGGCTGACGTTTAACATATGGGATAGATATGTAGATTAAACCAACATGAACAATGTGATCTAGTCATTTTGAAAGCCATAGGATAATTTTCATACTTGTCAAATCCGGCACGCCAGATCGGTAATGGTGCATATACTGACCTTATGGGATATTCATGAGCCATGATGTGACTAATCCAGCTTCTTTGTTGAGGATGGTTTTCACCATAAATTACGTTCATTCAGGCACAGCGGACTCAGTTTTTAGTGCCACACCAATCTCTAGCATTATTTTAGCTATGCAGATTTGGGCAGTTTGTGAAAAGGGAAATGTGGTTTAAGATTGATAGTATTGGCAGATACCCCGAGTTGAGGAAATGCAACTGGTATCAGGAGAGAAAAAGTGTATCAGTGAGTCCTAAATCAAATAATTTGGTGACCCCTCTGTATGGAAGCATTCATTATGTTTGCCCACTGATTTATTCACAAGGTATTGCTGTGACGTTTGATCACCAGAACTCCAGCCTTCATATTGAGCTTTGACAGAGACACTTGTTCCCTGCTTTAGGAAGTTTCTAGTTTTAGAGATCAACAGTAATTCGACGTGTTTGCTGTCTTGCTCTTGATTCTTGTTTTAACTTTCACCACCTTGCTGGACCGGAAGGAACAAAAGAGACCATCTTTTGTTGTGCTCACAGTTTTATATGTGGGCTATTTCGCCAGAAGGAAAAAAATCGATAAGTTGTGACATTTAGGGGCTTGCGGAGAAGCTTTCACCGAGGTAATGAGTGTTGACGCTGCACCTTTCTTTTTCTTCAACTGTCAAACTACAACCATCTTTGTGTCATTTGCATATCTGCATATCCTCCGGTCTGAATAAACTACCACGTACCATATGAAAACATCCAGATTTTACCCCAGAGCTTGAGATAAAAAGAGAAGTGTCAACATGCTCATGACAGGTACTACAACTCGGTCATGCGCATGTTCTCAGTGGAGAATACTGCCTTTGTGAGCGACAGAGAAGAACTCTGTAGAGAAAATAAGATGCTTAGGAATGTTTAAAACCCCGTATTTGATTTTAAATTCTTCCTTTGCAGCCATTATTTGAAGCAACCTTTACCAAATGATTCATACATCCTCACATAACCTCTCATATATGCTGACAGAATCACATTATGTTTATTTGACATAGCCCAAAGCTCCCTACGCTTGCCTCTCTGGTCAGATTTAATCCTATTTTTTCACGTTGTATCCCTTTGTCCCTGTTTGACATTTGAAGTAAGTGAATTGGCTGGAGTTATTTTTAGTGCCACCTACTGAAATGAAGTCGTAGTACAACAGAGCGGGAGCACGGCTGTAGTGCTGCACAAGTGCTGCATGTGTAGACTCATAGCAGCACTAAAGGTTGGTTAGTGGGATAAAAAGCCATTCACTTAACTTCCTCTACTCCCACTGAAAAAGGAAAGAAATTGCAATTGTGTACAGTACCTGAGGGAAAGTGGGTGAAGTGAAAGAACAGAATAAGAGATGAGAAGAGAGACTGCATGTGTTAGCATCAGACAGTGTGACTGCTACAAAGAGATCTGTTTTGATTAGATTCCACAACCCTTAGTCCTTCAGACCTGTGACATTTAATCTCACTAAGACCTCATTTACTCTGTTCACTGGGTAACAACATTCCTCAGATTAACAACAAGCCTGCTCCACAAGCTCTTAGCAGAGTAGACCAGTGTGTACCCATCCAAGCACACAAACTTCACCCCGGTGTGATAAACAGGAAGCAAATGTTCTACTCTGTCTTAATCTATTCTCTTTTATTCAAAGTAAATTTATCTCATGTTTAGGTGAGAACTGTGGCAAGATTCCTGTAAGTGCTGGTAGCACGAACTTCCAGGTATTGCATTTAGTTAAGTTCCATCAATAGGACAGGTTTTATTATAAGGATATTTGTTAAGCAAATCTGAGGGAACTGTGTGTGCCTTCCTTACTGCAGGCAGGTATTGTACTTCCTGGCTGCAGGCCCAAGGTAGTGTGTAATGTTTACACTGCTCTATGACACAGAACACCTTGTTTCAAATCTCTCTGTTCTACCACAATGTAAGAAAAGAAAATCTTGTGAAAAATTTCAATCATTGTAAAATAGTTGCATGTTATCCAGTTTTACACTATTATATTAGCGCTGGCCCCGTCTCAAATGATCAGCTGTTATATGCTGCTCGGTTCAAGTTGGCAAATTGTCAGTAAAAAAAAAAAAGATGGTATCATCTTTGCATCATCTGCGGCTTTAATAAATGCACACAGTATTTTCACAATGTGAGCGTTTGATTCCAAAGTGCTCTATATATTTTTTAAAGAAAGGTTATTATCTGAAATACATCTGTAAATATGAAAAAACAGGTTCTGTCTTTAAAAAAAAAAAGTTTGTCTCACGATTAGCCGACCGGTATTAGTTTATCACATATTAACACATATGTTGGCCGATAAGAGGTGCTTGTGTTTAGAAACACTGTGGAAAGATTATTTTTCAACTGCTCAGCTCTGTACAGACCAATTCTTAAATAAACTAATTTAAGGGATCCTTATGCTTATGTGGTTATGTTATAAACGCTGAGTTATTAGTAAGTGGTTCTCCTTTACTCTGGACTGTTGGCCTTTGGAAAACCACAATTGGAAAATTCAATTTTTATTGACAAAATGATAAATCTGGGTAGTCTGCCCATTAATCATATTTAAAATATCCTGTAGGTGCAGCCCTAAAACTGGTCAATACTGCAGGGATACTGTGTTTCTATTATTTTGTCCACAATATCTATTAATAATGCAAACTGGAAAATTACATTTCCAGTTGAAACATAAAAATATAGAAATTTTGAAACTTGAAAATATTAACTAGACAACTGAACAGGTGATTTTCCACTGGAACACACGTGGCATTTAATACTAATATTGCAAAGGGATCGTCTGCTCGATGTGTTTCATTTTATTCACGCATCGATCCGATCCTATTTTACAATATCCCGTAAAAAAAAAAAAAAAAAAAAGGTGTAGGTGTGTGTTCACCTTCCCCACCGGTGTTCTGACACCAGCGGCTGCGCTGGTTCAGACGGTCCAGATCCGGAACCCTGTGGGCGGGTTGGGTGAGCCGCGATCCGCCCCGTGTTTTCCCGCGGACCATGTGTGGCCCAGCTGAGGTGACTGGCAGGACTTGTTTACTGGTGGAGAGACTCGCAGAAAAGAGAGACGGAAAGAGGGGGAACCTGAGGGAGAGCGATCGCTAAACGGAACGGGAATCCAAGTTTTTACACTTGACCCGTCTTTTTACGTGTTTTTTATGTTTGTTTACCTCATCGTTTTTTCACTATCGGAGACGGGATACTGACTTTGTGTATGTGCGTGTGGTTTTTTTTTAAATTTTTATTTTGAACTCTATCGCCGACACTGAAACCTCGTTTGTTTTGGATTAGCTAGCTAACGTTAGCTGTTTTCCCCCCATCAGCTAACGTTAATCTGAGAAAAAGAAACGGGCGGCGTGGTGGAGAGATTTTTCTCACTTCAAAGCAACGTGTATGTTCAACAGAGCCGCTATTTTTCTCGTCTTTTCCACCCCACCGCGGACGGGAAACAAGTAACGTTCACCTCCCAAGTTTTCCCCCTTTGTTTTTTCTCTTCCGTTTTGTCGTTTTATGGGTGTTCGTTCGTTTGCGGCGCGGTGGTCAGCGGAGGTGAAGGAGTTCAGAGGAAGGTCGTAGTAGGGGAAAGCTGTGTCGCTGCACGTTGTTCCTGCACGTAGCTGCTCGGAGGAGTTTCCTGGGATGTGCTCCCATCTGTCTTAAAAAGGGGGTGAGCTTCTGAGAAGATACCAGCAAACACGGGGGTATTGTAAAGACCTGTGGACTTCAAACGAGGGAGCGCAAACCCTGCCAACTCTCGTTCTTGGCTCTGTTTGTGGCCGATATCCACAACTTCAGTCCGTGTCTGCTGGAGAAGAAGAGGCTGTGTTTTTTTTTGGTTTTTTTAACGCTGTCCAGAGGAAAAATACCTCTTTAGCAAATTGTGTTTGAAGTGGGTCTTCCCTCGCTGGAGCGGTGCTTTCCAGAGAAATGAACCCGGGGCCGGTGGCCCTCCTTCGGGGACCTCCAAACTAGCCCTCTGCAGCGTGGGGTATTAATAATAATAATAATACTGTTACTTCTCTCTTGGTCCGCCAACCATTAAACAGATGAACGTGGACGGTCGCCTTCACTTATGGAAAATGACGATCTTTACTCGCACATGTGTTGCCAGACTCCAAGATCACGTTATTTAGTGATCTGCGTTTTTTCCAGGGCTCACGTACATCACAAACTTGGCTGGGAAGATCCTCATAAATTTGTTAGCCCTCCTCCCCCCGGCTTACGGGGGGCAACCTTGAATCAGCTATTGGACCTTCATTTTTTATTGTTTGTTTGATACTTTTTGATATTCCAAAACAAACATTTCTCCTTCAAGATTGGAGGTTTTTTTTTGTTTTTTTTTGAGAAGCTTGAAGAGGAGAGCACAACTTACATTGAAGTCAAAATGAGACGGTGGACGCTAAAGCTGCGAGCACAACTTATGTTTTTTATCATCGGCACCTGCATCATATGCCAATGTGGACTAATAAACGGAGAAAGTAAGTATTTTTAATATATATATATATAAAATCTCTGTTTGTCATGGCGCATTTTATTACTCTTCCAGCTGCCACCTAACATAAACACATTTGTTGGTCTGCAATTTCGTGATTTGTTTACTTTGAATAAATACCATAATACAGTAGACATTACAAGTGTGAATGCGAAGTTTGTGTAGGATTCATGCGTCATTATAGGGGGGGTGTGGGGGGTGGACTACTATGATAAAGACGCCATAAACATACCAAAGATGTCTGTATAAACACAGTTATAAAAGTGTAATAAGAGAAATACAAGTAAGTTTGTCCTAACGCTGACACAAGACTCTGGTTTAATATTATGGGGGGGGGTAATGAAACGCAAAAAAATCATATTACGCTATTGTTTTTATTTGATCAATTATGATGATTGTAGTCACGGGACTCTCGCCTTCATTCTTGCGCATGCGTAGAGTTCCACGCAGGTTCTAATTAAGGGGCTAGTAATTTCGGTTGCTGCGTATGCGTGGCTACGCGCTTATAATTGATCTTCCTAAAGTTATTGGGTAATAATACCCCCCGAAACCCCCCTCGCGCCGTCTCTCTTAAAGGTACACGTTTTAGCGGCCTGTGTTGGACGCGCCAGCCACTGGGCCATATTAGTCGCTGTAACTGGACGAGTGTGGTCTCCTGCACCGAGTCTAAACTGGGAGTAGCAGAATTGGCCCTGTGCGTGCAGCTAGGCCTCTCATGGCGACAGACGCGCACCAAAAAAACAACAACAAAAAAACCCAACAACAACATGCGCGCGCGCGCACACACACACACGCGGCGCTGCTGCAGCCTGAACGTAAACAAATTAGCTCCCGACGCTAATAAGTGTCTTTATAGGCGGCGGAATAGCCTATATTGCTCTTTAGTTCCAAATAGGAGCCGAATATGTCTATTCTGTGCGGTGTTTACGTCAATTAATTAGGTTTTTGGTTATAATAAAAAAACTGCGTGTACTACAGTTCCGTGGTGCGTTGCCAGAGAGAGAGAGAGAGAGAGAGAGAGAATGATCCCACTGTAAACCGCCTGATGACATCGCCTTCATTATGATATAAAATGAGTGATACATTTTCACGGTTTTGTTGGCTGCTGTTGCATTTAAAACCCACTTCAGATTGGTGGACCCACCTTTTTATTGACAGAGAAAAGTCCATCTACAATCTTGTCCATTTTAACATTGGATGTACGTTGGATGTTGGACGTAATAAATGTTTTCTATCTCAATAGAAAACATATATTGTAGATGAATGGTTGGAATACAAGTGCATGGAAATTAATTAATGCACATTGTATGTGTTTATCTGTGGTTTAACCTTTGGCCTACATTTGTACTTTTGAGTTTCGTGTTCAGTGTTTTGAATGATCTTTTGCAGAAGTGCACAAAGTGTTTTAATACACAAATCTAGTGCATGTGAATGAGGGAAAAGGAGCAATTACACCAGTTTGAAAATTGGGAACAAATCACCTCAATGAAACCATTAATAGAATAGTTTTTGCAGTTCCTTGTCTTTTATGGAGAGAATTTTGTTTCTTTTTAAAGCAGTCATAAAAATGGTTTGAGAGAGAAACTTTCCACACTTTTTCTAAAGTTTTGCTTTCAAACCCTAAAGCTTTGCTTGTGAATCTAAAAGTTTTGCTTGCAAATCTAAAAGTTGTGCTTCCGGTTCCGCTTTATTCCGTGGGCGGGACCTACGCTGAAAGACGTTTCTATTGGCCAGTTGTGATGTGAGTGACAGCTTGGCAACATACCGTCAGTTAACGAGAGAGGCTGTTTTGAAGTCCG
>JAVQJD010031258.1:0-25473 GCA_036023655.1 Nannoperca australis | reverse complement strand
TGATGAGACGTCCTGTTGTTTTCAATCATGGTTCTATGCACTTGATGTAAAGCTCTTATTTTGGAAGTCGCTTTGGATAAAAGCGTCTGCTAAATGCCTAAATGTAATGTAATGTAATAAGCAAGTGGACTGAGCTAATCAGGCTGAAGATGCACCTCCCTGGACGGTTACCATGGACTCGTGTTTACGGATAGGACAGAAATAACCAACGCTGTTGATCTTCTTGGATGTAAATAAAATCATGGCACAATGATAAGCTCATTCATGACATGCCCTCTGGCAGGCGCTGACAGTTTGAAATTACATTCATCCTTATCTATTCATTATGAAACTTGTGAGTATAGGTTTAAGCAACGCCACGTCGGCTGAATTTGAATTGATTTGTATCTATCAGGCATCCACTGCAAAGGCCGGCAATGCAGGAGGCAGTGACTGCTGCTCACAGGTCAAGTCAGATTCATCTCGCCCATCCCAGAGCTGCGCCACATGTGAGAAACAGCACATTTTAGATTACAGCACTCCTTCTGAAAGCCTTCAGCTGAAGTGCACGTGTTCCGATAGTTTGAAACAGAGCATTCATTTCATCTGTGGGCGCTTCTTTTAAAGGCTATCCCACAAGGTCCCATCGCTAGGAGGTTGAAGGGCAAAATAAATCAGCGATGACATGTCCCGTCGTTGTTATGTAGGGCACAGAGGTCTCCTGTCTGCAGCAGCAGCTCAGGTTGAGAGATCCCCTTTGTGTCTGAAGCAGGATCACATTAACAGCCTGACTCATTACGTTAATAGCGGTGCCACCGCCGCAACATGAATAATGCCATTCCTTCTGTGAAGGGGTTACAAACCAGTCTGACAGCGGAAAAAGCATCGGGCTATTATTAACCATAAATCCATAAATGACCCACACTGTCCATACATGGGGGCAGATATACTTAGAGCTGAGCCACGGTACTATGTAGAATCCATTAACGGTGGGAACAAGATGATGTGAGTAAAACCCATTGTTTAGATTTAAATGAAAGACTGATGGAAAGAACCAGATAAAAAGTGAGTAGATGCACACCATACAGGTGCCACATCCTGGATTTTAATTTGCCCCAGGACCCATTGCCACATCTTTTCCTGTTGTTGTTAAATAAAGCAAAAATGACAGAAATATAATCTTCAACAAAAAAAAAAACGTCTAGGCTGCAGATGCTTAGTAGCTCAATGCCCTTCATTGTTATGAATCGCTTGCTTGTGGCAGCTCCACCAGATCAGCAGAATTTGGAAATTCTTCAAAAGCTGAATCTCTGCTAACCTTCCCCACCTACCCCAGCACCAGGGGATCTGTCACAAATCAAGCATGGGAAGGTCAATAAAAGCAAACCATGCCAGACTCTCTGACTGACACATCAAAAGTTCCCTCAGCAGCGCTCAACACTCCTTCCTTCCCTTCCGACCAATTTAGCGAAGTCCGAGGGGAGCCCCCTAATCCATGCCTCTGAAAGTGCGCTTAATCAACCTCTGATTAAGAGGGAGCACGCCAAGGTGTCCAGCAACATCTCCACTGCCCCCCTCACCCCACCCCCACCCACTCCTGAAGTCAAACAAAACAGAGGGAAACAGGATTTATTTGTCTTCTCTGCCTCATGTCCCCGATGTTCCCTCTCAGATGTCTGAAGTCTCCTTGGTCTTGTTCTAGGCCCCTTCATTCATTTCACATCCACCGATAACAAACACAAAGCAAACATTTAGTTCCTTCTAATTTCTATCCTCCTCTTTCTCCCTCCCTCTCTCTCCCCTTTTGTTTTGTTTTTTCTGTTGTTATGCGAGTCCCCCAGGTGTCCGGGAATGAATTAAACATCAGTATGTTGGTAGGAAGGGCACAGCTCCTCCTGAAAGGATTGAATGCCGAGCGTTGTTTGAAAGGAGAGCAGCAGTGGAGGTGACAGAGGAGGCTTTGCTCAGCACGAGGACGTGGAACCATCAGGGAACCACTTTGACCTCTAACATCTGACCGCCTTCATGAATAGTAATTTCCCTCCTCAAGTCTCTCCAAGTAATTGGGGTTTTCCAAACTTCTTAAAAATGGGCGGCCATGTTTGGCATTTGTTTATCTTGTTGGCATTCTTGGCATACATTTGTAGCTGGAGCCGATGTTAACCTCAGTCATTTCAGACACACCACTCTGATATTTAACCTCAATGGTATCAATTAAAGCATGTCTACAGTGTCCATGCTACCTAGAAATGTAGCCAGACGTAGCTACCTCCATCTACTGACGTGTAAACAAGCTACCTGTAGAAATAAACATTACTACTGCAGCAGCTTGGATCTCATCCATGCTTATTCTGGCTCTGGCACAGGAAGATGACAGCTCCACCTTTAATCAGTGACCGATGAGCTCAACGCCAGAATAATTTACAGACAAAACATGTGATTCACATATCTGGAACCAGGTTCTAAAGATGGACCGGCAGAATGAAAATCAAGAGCTGGTCCCTCTAAACCGACCAGCAGCCGATGTGGTGTGTCTGTGGTGTCGAAATAGTGACACATTATTACAGTGCTTCCTCCTCTAATGAGTCCTCCAATGAAACCCACATTTCTTACATAATGTTGTACACACAAAAGTAATGCCACAGATTAGAAAGAAGAACAGCCTAAATGAAAGATAAGGTCTTGTTTTAGAGAGATGGGCCCATGTATCCCCTGACGTTATCCCACTGGGTCAGTGATTGATTAATGATGTCTGGTAAAGAAAGGCTGGTAAATCTACTCATGGTCTGTTTTGTAGGCAGAATCGGCCAAAATACCGTGTTTAGGCTAAAGTTTGGCATCTGCTTTCAGCTCTAAAAGTAGGAGAACTACATTTCAGTGAGGGTGAGCTGTCATGTAGATTTATTCATTTGCTTTTTGGCATGCACAGAGTGGTGTGCATGTGTTAAGAGAAGCTGTGCTGCTGCAGAGTCCCAGCTTTTATTTCATTAGTTTTTCTTCCAGTCTAGTGTAATAAGGCATGAGCATGACGAGTTTAAAATCCCGCAAGCAAGTTATGAAGCATTTCAAGGTGAAATATCAGATTTTTTCCCCTAAGTTGATTATCCAGGAAGGAGAAATGAGTCTCATATTTCAAGGCAGAGTTCAGTGAACTGTGGTCATGTGATTAATACCCTTGTCTGAGACTTTGCCAAAGAGCTAATGCCTGTCTTTTGGTTTACAATAACAAGAGATTTGTGTTGTGCATACGGTCACAACAAGAACAAAAAGTCAAAGGCTTTTCCAGAACGAGAACAGACTCGGTAGGAGTGTGGGTTAAAAGGAAACATCTATCTCCTCAGCCCAACTCCTCTGTCAAATATCTCCGCTATTTCACAGTGACTTTGATCAACAAAGTACTGTGCTTGTCCATGGCAACACCCACATAAAACACACAGGCGAGGTTGTATAATCTCTTTTGCATTGCATGTAACAGAAAAAGATTCTTCCCCATTTTCAGCACTTAGCAACACAGAAAATGTCCATTGATGGTCGTGAACTGCAGGAATGGATGATGTCGTACACGCTGATCCATAAGATACCTTGCTGCAGTAGTAATTACTGGTGTGTGGCTTGTAAAAGCCCCTGCACAACAAACAAAACATCCAGTGAGGTGTCAGTCAGTCTGTACACACACCCACACAGTCAGGGGGGGGGGGGTCTAATTAGCCAAAAAAGCGAGAACACCTGTGTTGATACCCGCCAGTTCACCCGAACCACTAGAAGCTAGTCATGCAGATCTCTGCTTTATTTTCAGAGGTTTTGAGAATCCTGCTGCAATGAACTTCTTTTTAACTGGATGATCAGTCCTAAAAACTCTTAAAACTGCTCAACTCTTCATGAAAGGGTCTTTAATTCTCCTGAATAACCAGGAAACTGTTGTTTTAATGTCCTTCCTTTACTCTGGGGTCTGCAGCCTGTTTCAGACGTGCATGTGTCTGAACCTGTCTGCATGGATCAGCATCATTAGGGGTAAATGATGGATTTTCGTCAGCTTTTTAGTCTTGATGGGTGGTGGAGAGGCTTGAACCTGAATGAAACCTTTGTTTAACCTCCGCTTTAAGCATTTGCTCTCAGTAGTTGGGGTTTCTCACATACCACTTGTTCTAAATTGGGACAAATAAGGAGAATCCGAGGGGTTTTAATTAATCGATGTTGGACACTCTTCTGTCCTGCAGCCCTACTATTTTTATTTTTTTTGATAGAAGGAGAGGGTACAGCATTTGAGTGTAATATTAAACACTCGCATTGTGCAATGTTAAATAAAAGCTGTGGAGGAAGACATCACCTCCCACAGCTGCTCAGCCCTCTTTCTTTTCAACCCCTCTTTCTCCGCCTTGTATCCATTTTTTTTCCTGCATGTCAAGTCAAAGGGAGGTTGTCACAGGAGACAGCTCGCTTGTCTCATGCACATGATTGAGGTAGCTGCAATTTATAACGGACCAGCCGGAGCGACAGACCTCACTTATCTCAGGCCAGCTCCTCTGCCAATGCCCTTTCACTCAGCCAATGAGGATGAAAGTTGCAGGTTGGCTTACTTTGTCAAAAGCAGAGGAACCATTACAAATCTACACTATCCATCCTCCTGTAGGGCATAGAGCGGTTCCCCTGGCGCAAAGCCGCTGCAGACCTGACTCTCCTCAAAGCTGCCTGTCTATCTCTCACGGCCGGGAAGCTCACAGGGGGGTTGTTATCACAAAGGGCCAATTTGTTATCCGGGTTTCACTCCATCACAGGATCCATTATTTTGGACTTTTATCTATCAAGAAAAGGCTGTTAATGTGAGCAGGAAAAGTGTGTATTCTGTCATGATGCCACTGAGGCTACTGACTCCAACTCATACTGACTCAAGCTGAATGAACCTGAAGCAATTACTCCAGCGGTAAAAAAGATCACAACTTCCGATGTGAACTACCTTGAACTTTTAAGTTGCGCCCCGGTGGAAACGCCACGTCTCATCCTTATGTTAATATTTTGTGTACTAATTGCACTGCAGCACAAAGCCCTTGATGGAGTAGGCACTTCCACCGTAGGCGGATCCTCCTATTAGCTGCAACACAGGGCTGCCTACGTGCTCTGACACCAGCACCCTACTACCGGGAACACTGACTGCTAGATAATGCATCCACACCTGCAGGACCGACAATATTTCATAAACCTGAGTGCAAAGCTGTGATTTATCACTTTCACTTATTACCTGAGACACTTGGAAAGATCGATTGGTTTATCCTCCAAGTTGAAGCCATGTATATATATCAGACAGGAAGAAAGAGGGGAAAAAGACAATTACCTGCCTAGGTACCTAGTTGGGAGGATATTTCCTGAGAGTCAACCTTCATGCAACAGTCTCGTGCCCTTTTTGTCTCCATCACGCACTCTGACTCAGCCGTCATTATCAGACGGACGGCCGCTCTGTCTATGTAAATGCTCTCTATTCTCTCTGCTGCACGCTCGGATGGATTTAGGAACAGTAGGTTGAGACATGAAACTGAGGAAAGCACAACGAGACGCTGCTTTACCACATTTCTCTCTTTGATACAAGACGGGGGAAATGTCACGGAGGTGTTACAGACCTCCACACGAGACACTGTTACAGGAAGCATCTGCAGAGTCAATTATCTCATTGATTTCAGTCAAAGAGTTTAGGGGAAGCCAATGAAACTATTATTTGTCTTCCTACCAAAAGCAGTCGTTTTTCTCATCAACTTGTGAAACACCTATTTGGCTTCCTGACATCTGATCCACAAAAGTCTTGACATCCACAAACCAGTCCGGCCCAATCACTTGTCACACAGTCAGTGTGGGCTGCAGGCCCCCTCTACCCTCACCACAAGTCATCATTACACCACAAGCTGTCAAATTAAAACTTTTAAATTGTGTGAATGCCTCCTCGGAACTTTCCCTTTTTCCCAGCAACATATTGCAGAGATAATTGAGGATATTAGCAGCCAGACTGTTACCAAGAGATGAAAGGCAAGGAGGGAACGGTGACAGCTCCTCTCGCTCGTGGCGGTAACGAGGGACTGTCAAAAGTCTCCCCGTGTTTATCTCGGATCATCTAGGGGGATTTAAAACCCTTACCTTCACAATTCCATTCTTTATGGTGCGTCCTTTATCCACAGTGATTTACGGAGGCTCAAGCCCCGCGCCGCGTGATGAATGAGCACTCTTCACAAGGTGTCAGGGCCAGGCAGTGGTGGGCGGCAGTGACTCCCCCCCCACCACCACCACCACTACTCCCTCCCCCAGCTTTATTTCTCTTTGGATTTCTTTTTCTCTCTCAGTCTCTTCCCTTGGTTTAATTTCCAAATTAGGCAGATGAGCTGTTGACACATTAGGTGGGTTTACACGAGGAAGTACAAGGAGCTTTATATAGATGAGAGTCTGGCATTTCAGCCGCAGGTTCACATGAAACTTAGATTAGTTCAAAACAAAACGACTTCAAGCAGCTCTCCAGTAATATGAACCCACGGCTGACGTCCAGTGAGTCTTTATCTTTGTTTTACATTGGAGCCACGCGACTCCTAAAAGTCCTACTAAGTCAAAATTGAAGAGGCACTCGACTGATTTTACACATCAGGATCAGTTTACTCCTTTCTTTTACTCACTCCTCTTGTCCCTGACCTTTTAGCTGTGAACCACAAGGAAACGGTGTGATTTGAAATAATGTTACAGGGTATTACAGGCGTTTTCACAGTAATTACCTTGAATTTTCTACATTAAAGTAGGTCATCGGTATGCACATAACGAGTTCTTTATCATCTATTTTCAGCATTCAGCAGAACGTTGTACGTCTGTGAGGCTTCTGTCTGAGACGTTAGTCCAAAAGCCTTTAGGAAGAGCGACACAGTCCGTGTAACGGGGAGGTCTGGGTGGATAAATGCGTCGAACATTTCAAGGCACTTTTTGGCTGTTCGTGTCCCGTGTGAAACGTAACTTATTATTTTAACTCTTTAAAGGTTTGGTTTGGTTTAGGCGTTGAACTACAGTATGGACTTAACCGCGTTTGAAAGGCAAACTTCTCCCATGTGTACTACTGTTATTATTTACAAAGGAACACCTCCATCTTTGTCAATATATATATATCAATATATATAACCAATCAATGTCGAAGGCTCAAATCTGAAAATTATGCATCACAACTTCCATAGAAACCTAACCTCGTTTCATTAAACCACAACTAAGTTACAAACCTCAGAGGAAACTCCAACTAATACAAAAGCAACTCTCAGTTGTTCAAACTTTTATGCAACTTTTAAAGTCGCCAATACGAATAGGGTTTGAAATATTAATAAAATACGCCTCTGGGTTTGCCCTACACAGCGTGAACAATGGATACAGAAAACATTTAAACAACAGAAAAATCCTCTGAAATGAGTTGGATTTCATTTGCATTTTCACTTCATCCATTTTAATTTGTTTGCTGTCAGACTGATTGTCGAAACTGTGTCACAGATTGAGATAATGTGGAAAGCTGAGGGGGCGGGGGTTCCTCACTGACACAGAAAGTGAAGTGTCACTTTATTGACAGTCTTCTGCTGACAACATGTTAAGATTTGTTTTAAGAGTTTGGGAATCCAGCCTCAGATCCTTTGGGAGTGCGTACGTGACTCTGCATAAACACCACGTGTTTAGTATTCAAGGGCGACAGCAGATTCTCGCTGACAAGTCATGGCTCAATCATTTCCCAAACAGCAGGTCATTTGTGTTTGTGCTGCTGCGAGTTTGGCAGGTTAGTCCATTAAGCAGAGTTCAGCCACGTACGAACAGAGAGTCGAACACAACACAAAGATAATAAAACACCGCGTAGCGTGGCAAGAAGAAGAATCACGTCAAGGTTACTTTAGTTCCACGCTTTCAAATCACTTCTACTTTCCTTTGGAAGTTTCCCTTGTTTCAATTAGATTTGACTTTTAAAACCGATGCAGTTGGAGGAAAATGCAACAAGGAACTTGACGATTATTTCACATAATCTGGTATAAACAGCCCTGATTTAGACTTTTCTCGTCTCTGTTGTTCTCTGCTGACCGTCTTTTTACTATTATATGTAATAATAATACTCCTTATACACTGTTATTACAGTTGTTTTTATTCTTATGTTGTTGTAATGTTTGTCTCTGAAACAAGAATTACCGTCTGGATTAATAAAGTTCTCTCTCATCTCATCGATATTCTCAAAACATGCCGGTCCACAGCGCAGCAACACGGCGACATAATGGGATGTAACATTATATAAGTATGAGGCATGACAAAATAAAGTATGTCACGCTTGGTTTTGTTGTTTCCTGGTGACGCTGCCGTCTTCCTGTCTGTTGTCCATCACTCTCCTCCACCCGGGGAGAGACGTATGAGCCTCTCTGCCAATCCATCTCCCTCCTTTACTGTTTGTCTTGCTGAGTGTCAGTGTCACATGTTAGGGCATTAGCTGTGAAGACATCAATGGATGAGGTCAGCGCTGACACCGTGCCTCTATTAAATCAGTGGCCTCTGAAAGTGTGAGAACAAGCCTGACTGTCACATCGGGTCTAAGCACGCTCGGCGCCGATGCTGAAGGCCGCTTTGAGGACGCGGTGGAGATGGGCGTGGCTCACCTCCACACCTGGCTCCACCACAACGCCGACAGCAGCCATATGCCGCTCCGCTCCCATCACAATCATGGAAATAAGCGTCCCGACCTCGCCGTGATCCCTCTAACCTTCAGCTGCTTCTTCTCCTCGAGAAACCAAACCAGCCAGCAGATGGTTAAAGTGGCAACAGTCTGGTATCTGGCAAATAAAGTGCTCTCCAAAACAGTAAACACACTCAGTAGGACATTATGCTTTAAACTGGGATAACGATGCAAGGAATTAGTGTTATATTAAAATATATGGAAAGAGTCCATTTAACAAAATGAACCCAACGAGCAATAAGAATCACAAACCATCTGCCCTCGAGTGGTTAGGTTGGTGCTAAGTTCCTGTCTAAATACGTCTTGCTTAAACGCTCGCCGCTCCTATCTCTGTACAATAATCATGCCTTTAGTGCTGCAGAGTGTTGCAGTGCATTAAGATAAAAGCGCTAAAACAGTGTTTGTGCTGTATCCCAAATGGAGGCTGCTAAGTGAAGTAGCATGCTGTTATAGGAGTCCAGGGATGATGGTAGCATGAGTGCTTTTCTGAGTGGGAACACTTCACACTGCAGGGGTTTGCACTGATGCCACAGCGTATATCTGTCATATCTCTTTCTCTTGCTTGGATTTTTTTTCCAGCTCTAAATGTTTACTGAGATAATTGATCACATTTGCTCATTTAGCCCATATTTTGGATCCCAGCCACATCACTATTCATAACGTGATTCTACATTTTCAGGGCTTCTGATGATTTTTTTTCTTCAGACAAATGACTTTGAAGACTGTGAATCAAAGACTTTTTTGGGGGGAGGAGGAGGAGGAGGTTGAGGAGGAGGGGGTGTGGACTGATGGCACAAAAGGAGCAGGATAACTTGTGATGAAGAAATTCACAGTCAGAATGTGTTGATGCTCTCGATACAAAAAAAAAAAAAGTATCAAAATAGGCAGGAATATAAAAGCCACATCAGAGAACTTAAAGGGGGTTGGAGCAGAAACTACTGTTCCCATAATCCAGTAAGTCACACCCTCAGCTGGAGAGAATGCTGAGAAAGACTATCGGCTTTACACTCTAATTCACCTTCCATAGACTCCTTTTTTTACTGAGAAGCTTAAAATGGATTTAGCTCAAAGGCCCCGAGATGAAAAATAACAGAAAGGTGCGTTCCGCCGTATGGCCATCAATCTGCTTCATGTTAAATGACGGGGCTAATCACCTTGGGAGCTTGTTGTCTGGCTACACTGAAAGATAAACTGGGGGATGATGAAGGAAGATGGCGAGCGCCAGAGTCCTGGCTGCACGCCTGTTGCAGGTTGAAATGGAAGATTGAACCTGCCGTGAACGTGGCAGGCAGAGGTCCTTAATGCACCGAGGAGCCGTTCGGTCGGAGAGGTCTTAAAACTCCAGGCGGGCCCTCCGACCGCTCGCCGATCATTCTGAAAGCCTTCTTATAAAACTGTGGAGGATGAGGAAAATAAATTTGTTGTGATGTTTACGAGTCTGCACGGTTGAGGGCATAATGTCACCCTACAACAGGCGATGAGAAGGGGACCTTGGCCCTCACTCTTGCACACAAATGCATACATGCAACAAGCCCGATAATGAGAATCCACCTCACCAAATCTTTCAATTCAAGGACTTGGTTAGATTGACTGTAATGCCTAAGTAATCAGCCTGTTCTGACCCACCTTGTCCTCGGCCAGGATTTATAGCACCCAATTACTGATCTCTATTACCCAGCGTGCCAAGGGGATGGAAATCAGACGAGTGGACAGACGGCTAGCGCTCTGTCTGCCGTTCTGGGTGACCAGGCGATGAGAGCTTGGCCTCCACTCCTCTCTGCTTTCCGCCCATCTTTCATATCACATTACATGGCCAGAGACGGGCAGAGAAATGTTAATAATCTCTCAGGTGTTGGAACTATTTTGCATGTCAGGTTTGGGGGTTTATTGTGATACATGTAATTTGTTTCAGTGCCTCGTTTCTAAAGATATGTTCTGTGCTCTTCAAGCTACAGAACCAAAAGGTTTTGGGGAGATGTAATAAAGGTATTAACGACTCCCCTCAAGGAATTTGCAATCTTGCAAAGGCAGACAAATAGACACCATTTTTCACAAAGACATGATCTCACTGAAATGATTCTTTCCAATTCTTTAGTCATCGCACAAATAATCTAATCCAGAACCACTTTTACAAGATCCATTCACCAATTTCAACAAACCTTGTAAGTAGAGTGGAGGACTTCTTTCCCTAGAACACAACTCTGGGCGTTTTATCCCTAAACTAAACCATGTGGTGGTTAATGCAGCATGTCGGCACCACTACAAGTCATGGTAACAAGTATTAGGGCAACATTATCAACTCAGTGTGGGATAAATAAAACAGTAAAGCTTCAGTTTAGGTTTAGTTACATTTCAATCTCAGATTCTTGTTTTGTTGAAGAAGGTTGGAGGTTTAGAGGAGCTGTGAATCTGCTGAAACAGAAAGCACTTTCCATACTCTGTCTCCAGAGTTTAAACATCCATGTTTCCTGTTGGTAAGTCTGAAGGTCAGAATCAGAATCATGTTTAAAATCTCAGAGCTCGGAGGTTTATTAACCTGCAGGTAACCATAGCAACAGCACGGATGCACATGCAATTTCCCGGCTAGCTGTGCATGCTAGCAGCTACTGATAGCAACGCTGGAATAAAAAACACACTATTTGATCACAAATGTTTAAGCAAAAGGTGATCATTGTTTGTTCTACCAGAACAAATAAATAAGTAGTACAATTAAAATGATTTAAAGCTCAGATCAGTTTTATCAAATTGATATTAATTCACTTAAATGTGTGATTTAATCTAAACATTAAATTGATGTTATCAATAGGCCTCTGGTGGGGCAGCAGCATCAGTGACACTAAGAGGTTAAACAAGCGGATTATGAAGGCTGTTTCTCTGCACAACCTGCTGGTCAGACAGCAAAGCACATTCAGAGGGAGGTTCCTGCAACTCTGCTGTAAGAAGGAGCGCTACAGGAAGTCATTCATGCTCACTGTGATATCTGTTAATAATAATTAACAATAATTATACCAATAATTATATATATCTTGTTATTGTTGCAACACTACAACTTCCCCTTGTGGATTGATAAAGTCTATCTATCTAAATTGATCTGGGTCAAACAATATCAACTTTATATCATCATGCCTGTGTTGTGCACTCTTGGGTGGGCACCTGCCATTGTTGGTGTACATAAAGGTATCAGGTATTCTGCTACAGAACAAGCACATTAGTGCATCACAAGTGTAAAAGCATATTGTACGCTTTCATCGATTAGGCCTCAGCAGAAACACATGAAACAAGCACAGCCAGTTGCATTGGTGTGTGGAACGCAGCTTCTCGTCTGTCGCTTCCTCTCCTCTATTTATTCAGAAAGAGAAGGATTGTTGATCCTTTTTCTGACATGCTTGTTTACGTGTTTATAGTTCTCAATGAAAGTGGCAAATTACCACCTCCCTGACAACACCTGAAAAATGAACTCGACACTCACAACGAGAAAGAGACTCGCAGACGGAAACAGCTGCTACGACACGAGCCTTGGTTTTTTACGACGCCTCGTAAATCTTGTGCAGGGAAAAAGTTTTAGGTTGTTTAAACTGTACTGTGGATCAGAAGTGAGCAATGTGGCCTCAACTGTCCAGTGTAGACCCCACCTCTCCCCCTCTGCATGCTGGGATCTCAGACTTTTCTAACAGTATTTGTGTATATCTAAATTCAGTGTTTTATGCTTTAACAATGTTTTGATTGGTAACATCAAAGCCCATATTAAGCCCTGTCAATACCAAAAAAGCTGCATTGGATTGTATGGCAGGGTGTGTATGCTACTTTTAAAATATTTAAGTACAGTTCATGGTTCATTCATGGACGGCATTTGAGTCCAATTTCCAAGATTTTTGAAGTTATGAAAAAAACATTTCAGATATGAAAGGGCGGTGTGAAGTGTTTGTCAGTTATTTGGAAGAGAACAGCAGCTCACAGAGATCATTTGGTGCGGTGGTGCACAGTTTATATATATATATATATGATGAATCTTTTGAAAATGTGCGTCACATACAATATCTCTCTTCAGAGTTTTGCTCAGTCTCTATTCAAAAGCTGCAAAAATGTAAAAGCTTTGTGTTTTTGTTTTTTTTGATATTTCACAAAAATTTTTGATGTTTGAAAATATTTTTTTATTTATATTTTCTAACCCAACAGCAGGAGTCAGGGCCACGTCTCATTGTTTAGCTTTAAAGTGGCATACTCTCACAATTTAGTGCCTTCAACAGGGGCCGACCTGAAGAATTCATTATTAATTCACAAGGCTGCAAAGTAAAAGGTGCCATATTTTGACGAATGCATTGAGTAATATCTACATTTAACTGCTAAAATACATCTGGGATGTACTCCAGAAAACAGTGTGCATCAGAAAATCATGGAACGACAAAATGCAGACTGTAGAACAGAAGTGAGGAGGATGGATCCGGGTGGACAACTGCTTTACTCTTGTTCTGCTCAGAAAACTTCAGAAAAGTGATTCTGTGTCTGAGGTGCGTTCAAGGCAACAAGGTGTTACACAACCTAGACTCGCTGACATCTCACATTCTCAACACTGAGTCTAGTTCACACTGTCTCTTTCTACCCACAGGCAGCCTTCATGTACTGTATGTAAGCTTTGTTGTTGTCTTTTAACTTTTATTACTTTATTTTCAGTCAGTCAGCAATAAACAGTAAGGGTTTGACAGGAAAACACTACAATATGTACAGTAATTGTGCTCCCTGAGTAAGGACATTGGCGCAAAAGAGGTTTAAGCATTGAGGCAAAAACTAATTAAATAAAGTTTTTCAGGTGTCTTGGTTACATATATCTGTCATTTAAACAGCATTTAAATGCCTTTAGCATGGACCAATATGAAGCAGCTGCTAATTCAAATGTTGTTCTGATGAATCTGCTACTTTGCAGCCTCAATTTAGGCTTCACAAAAAATGTGTTGGTGTACAAAGTCAATGAAAAGATACAAGGAGGATGAAAATGTGCATTGCTCCAGGCAACCTGTATATCGCGCTGCAGTTTGAATGTACAAAGACAGCATACACGTTGGTCATTGCATCATTTGCACTCGTTGTTCCACTAGACTCGTCTCGATAGCCTCAAAGAGCCCACTACTACTTTCCTATACAACTAAATTGCTTTACCAATTACAATGTGGTGATGTAAAACTAATTGCTGCCTGGATCAGTTTCTGAGTAGATGAAGTGCTACATCCACACACCGGAGCTGGTGAGAAGTGGTCGAGGTGGACAGCAGGCGTACGAAGTGCAGGACTTTGACACCAGAGTTCAGGGTTCCCGTCCCAACTCCCGCCTGTGGTTAGGTTTAGGCAACAAAAGCACTTTGGTGAAGGTTAGGGAAGGATCATGGTTCTGGTTAAATGTTAAACACATTGTGCCTCAAGCCACTGTGGCCTTTTTCTGTAGTAAACCGACACCATGATCTTCCTCTAACCTTAGCCAAGATGGCTGCCAGTGCCTAAACCTAACTGTAAAAAAGTTGCTGTAGTACACACCAGAGGATATTTAGTTTTTACTGATTAGCTGTATATAACTCTACTTTCTAGGTTTGACTGGCCACATCCATTCAACACCACAAGCTCTATACACATAAAGCATTCTTAACAATCAAAAGCCAGTTTCTTTGGCTTTGTGTTTATGCCATTCTTCCTATTTGAGTATAAATAAAGGGGGTCAACAGACAGACACTGACTCATTGGTATGAAATAATGTCCCAATTGATTAATGATACCAAGTGAAGTATTTTTATTCAGAATATTTGCCAACAAAGCTGGGAGAGGAAACATATTGACTCAACAGGAGACCTGAATCTTCTCTGCCAGACTCTGCAGAGATGCTATAAGAAAAGTCTTGCTTGGAAGACTAAACTGTTTCATAATTCCTTTCATAAACTCAACACTAAGCTAAAAGAGCTTTTCGTGCTTCATTGATCTTGTCGACAACAACAACAACAACAACAAGATGCTATCTGGAGTTCTGAGGTAAGGGTAATGTAGCGAGGACACCCACCTGGTGGAGGACAGCTGCAGAAGTACTGGCGTAAAATATGAGTTTGTCAGAAGAACTGTGCTGTCCTAACAATGGCAGGGGTCACCGCCAGTGCACCCGCCAACAACACTTTCAAACTAATTCTACATTACACACTCGAACACACACTATCAAATCTTGAATACAGTGTGTGAAGTCTCCCTCTCTTTTCACAACTATCTGAGTTCTGCTGTCGACTCTTAATGCATCCACTGGCGTAATAATACTGAAATGACTTCTTCCACTGGCTGTATTCAAGACACTGATTCAAATAAACATGCTTGATACTCAAGTGTGGATGATTTCCTCTGCAGAAAGTAGTACCAGGGAAAACTGCACAGCGAGGTCTGTGGATTAGTTTGAGCACACAGACGACAAAGAAAGGAGCCAGTTGAAGTGGTTCGGGCATCTCATCAGGATGCCTGCTGGTAGGAGACCCTGAGGTAGACCCAGAACACGATGGAGCAATTATAGATCTCATCTGGCCTGGAAACGCCCTGCGATCCCCCTGGAGGAGCTGGAAAGCGTTGCTGGGGAGAGGGACATCTGGACAACCCTGCTTAGCCTGCTGCCACCACGACCCGGCCCCAGATAAGCGGAAGAAACCAGATGATGGATGGACTCCAAATACCATAGACTTTTATAGTAGCCTATAGGTCTTCCCTCTAGCAGTCTATATTTGTATGGTTGACCTCACACACCATTTTACAAGTGCAGGCAATATAAGACCAGTCAAATGTATTAGGATCTACTACAGCATTAGACAAGTCTTCAGGAACGTAGAACTACAAAGTGCTCATTCATCCAGCAAAGCAAACCATCAAATTAAATCTAAAGTCAATCGCAGACCAACAGATGACGCTGTATAAAGCTAGCCTGACATTCAGGCTGAACTGCCATTTTGTTTCACTTCATTACTCAGCCTGACATTATGTTCATGCCGGATGTTTTCTAGTTGGGAGGGGCTGTTATTTTGCCCTAACCAATCAGTAGTTTGTGAAGTATCCATCCTGTCAACGTCATTTACAGTAGAAAAAGCATCTGCAATAAGCGGGATGAAAGCAACGCTTGTGTTGTTTGCATGCTTTTTGCCCTTTTCTTTATCATGTAATATTAGTTTTGTGGTTCAGGCCCATTTTTTTATTTCCCACCTATCTGTCCTGAAACACTGGACTTATTTTGAATTGCTGATGAAAACTGAAGATGAGGGAAGTGATGTCAAAGTCTGGAACCAGGCTGATATGAACCCCAATTAAAGTGAACTCTAAAAAGGTGTACTTTCATATCCATAAATTGCTGCACCAAGCACGCTAGAGACTGATTAGATTATAGGTAAATAAACAGTGTGTAGTACAATTACAAGTCCAAATTTGGGCTTCCACAAATGTCCATTTCACCAATGTCCACCATTGTCTTGGGGTAGGATCTGCATGGCTAGATACAGCACCACCAGGGATAAATGGGCAATTCAGTTGTGTGATTTTATAGTTGCTGTTTTGATTTCAGGAGTCCAAATCCATTATCAGCTGGACCATGAAGAGAAAAAAAGTTCATGCTATTAATTGCAACCCATTAGATGTTCTTACAGTGTGCGGTGTAAAAGAGAGCAAACACACCCGCTCCTTTAACAAGCCTTTCTGATAAGGTTGAAGCGTCTGTGTTTATGCAGTGCAAGAAATATTATGAATAATTGGCCAGTTGACGTGCTGAATTCCTCCAGCATTAATCGAGCCTCTGAAATCTCTGATATTAGCTTCGCATGAATCATTGTTAATTCCCATGAATCCATTACTCTTCCATGTGCAACTAAAAATAGAATCCTGATAAATCAATGGGGACACTCGAGAGTGAAGACGGGGGTTGGTGCTGCTTGCGTCTGAAGCTTCCTTTTTTCTGTACAGCACAATGCCCCTCGCCTCTCATCAATAATTATCCTCCCTAATTCACCCGTAGATTCCCGTGTTACAACCGATGAAATACAACAGACCTCGACAGCTACAGCACGGTCCCTCCTAAATGAATGTGCATTCCTAACATTTGGGCTTTGTCAAGGCCCTTTGATAGTGCACAAAACACGGCTTTTTTTATTGGCATTATCCTTGACGTGAATATTTCTGCTATGACAGCGACCTATTCCTTGCTTATGCCGACAATGATAGGAGGTTTTTGCCAATTTTCCCCTCTACGCTGAAAGGAAACTTAATCCATTTGAAATGGCGTGGCGATCTTCTCCAGCGATTGCATTGGTCACAGCTCAGCAAGCGTGCTGCCTTGTGTGGAGACAGTGACCCCCCCGGACCTGCCCTCCTCTCTGCTGCACTGAAAGCCTTCACAGACGATGAGCATTGCATGGCCTCACTCATGCACCGGGTGCAAGGGCAGACAGGTTCATCTGCACACAATCACAACGGACGGCCGCATCCCATTCCAATTGCATTTCCGCTTACGGGGGAGTGGGGGGGGGGGATCCCGTTGTGCATATTACTGTGGCTGAGGCAAATTTAGGTGAAATGAAAGGGGAGATGAAAAAGGCTCACCTTTTACACTAATCTGGGCAAACAACACAGCGCCAGCTCCCTGTGAACATCCCCGCCGAAAAATGGTTTCTAGATGGCAGAGCCGCCCTGCCTGTCTCTGACAGAAGACAGTGAATTAATTAAGATAATAAATTGCACATGTCATATTTGTAATCTTTTCAATCTTTACTTAATGAGGCGGAACACGTGCAAGGGTGTGTTTCTGAGTAAAAGTTGTCCTGGGTAAAGATTATATACCTTAAAAAACAGAAATGCTCAACATTAAAAGATAAGGGAAACTCGATGCTGACTGATATTTAATATATGTCATGTATACATTCATGTCTTGTGTGGATTCACAGACAGACATGAATGCAAATGAGGCTGAGAAAGAACGATATCAAGAGGCAGAGAGAGAGAGACTCAGAAGTCTGCATATCTGATAGCAAAGCTGATTAGAATTTTGTCATGCCACAGTTTACAAATTAAAATGAATTAGATCTTCCATGCCCTGACCTCCATTAAAAACACTTCATTGTTGATGGGCCATGATAGCATCTGCTATTGATTGGAGGAGCATCAGCATGGCCAATCCTGTCTCTTCACGAGGAGGTCATCCAAAGCAATTTAGGCATATTGAGAGATTGATCAGGGCTACTCTCTTGGGCTCACTCAAGGCAAAGAAAGTCTGAGGTGTGACGCAACCACTCCCTGTTGCTCGTTGGGTGGGTGCTGCTGGTGGTGGTGGGGGGGCTCTCAAATCTAAATGCTAATGGTTTCTTTAAGAGCCTGGCTGCCCTTTAACCACTACAGTCAGACATGAAGGATGGCTCTCAGTGTGTCGACAGCTCTGTCTTGTTTTGACCCCTCCCCAGTCTCCTCCAACACCACCAACACCAACACCCCATTGTTTGGATTCAACACTGAATACGAGAAAAGCCACTGTGCACCTGCGACAGTAATACTATAGGTTCTGTTTGGTGCGTTAGAAACCCACCTGGTGGCAGACTGATGGTTAACCCCACCTCAACCAGAGTGAACCCGAACAGAATGATACAAAATATAAAGTCTTTTTGTACTAAAAACTCATTTTAAATACTTTATGTTGTATTTTTGTTACAATGAGAATGCATTCTCTTCAGAGCCATGAAATGCCAAAAAGCTTTTGTAAATATTGAGCAGAGCTGAAGTGTCTTGAAAAAAAGATTAAACCCTTTCCCTGTTTTATCAAGATTTCTCTAATGTTTACGTTTCTTGCCTAGAATTCATTCACAAGGTCCATTTAATATATCCAGAGGAGTTTGTTGGGTGTAGTGCTGTGAAAGGTCTTTATTGGATTCAACGGTAAAAAATAGACTTTTCACTGACTTGATGACTTCCATAAGTGACACAGCTTTGCTCTCACAAGAAGTAAAATGCACCTCACATCCTACAGTCCTGTGTAGATGTGTTGAAGGGACGTTGCATGAGACGTAATGAATGTAATTTACAAATTCATTACCAGAAGTGTCTCAATAGGTTTATAGACCACCTCCTGAAAACGGTTTGCTGACTGTAGGAAACTGAAACGCTGGATTTTTATTTGATCAAACACTTCACTAAGAGTTAATCATGTTCAGATCTTTGAAGGATTCAACTTTTTCTTTAAGTATCATCGTCAAGCACAAATAAACAGTGTCAGTCGGTGCCTGAAAGAACATGAATCCAAAGGATACAGTTGTACCTGCACCTGTGCAACCTTGGCCTTTGAAGCATAGCAAAGGTTAAATGCCTTTTATTCAGCACTATTGAGGACATGCATGAGCAACAAAAGGATTTGTTCAGGTACAATAAATATGTGGATTCAGCTTTTTTTTTTTTTTTTTGCAATTTAGTACAATTTGAAAATATATAAAATCCCTTTACCGGGAGACATGAGCTTCATCTGGAGGTCATCTGCAGCTTTTTGCTCTATTTCATGTATCATCATATACTGATTTTCTCATTGGGTTGTAGGGACAATTTTATTCTCTATTCACTTAGGCAGGTTTTATACCCAGCATGCAGCAGATGACTGAACTGCTGCATGCTGGACGTGATGTATGTGGTTATACTACTGCTACGTTCACAGACACCTTGTAGGAGGGTGCTGTTATTACTCCACTATTTAAGGGCAAATATGTGATAATACTAAGAGTTATAGGAGCATGGACAGCCAGAAAGGCTTTTTCTATCTGACCAACAAACCTTCAGTTTACACAACATTAACAATTTGCAGAGATCATCTCATATTTGTGATCTCACTTTTTCTTTTAACCTCTATCTTAACCTGCATTATACTCGTGCAGTACCTGCTGGAAGTACGTCAAAGGTGCACCATGCTACTCTATGTATATTGTGCCTGAATTCACAACATTGTGGGCTTCACCATGGCAACAGAGATCAGAAGGCAAAGGTCACGAAAAGCGTTGGTAGAGGTGTCGGTCAGCGGGGGCAGGCGGAGGCGGAAAAACCTCCACATAGCCCTTTTTCCATACACTGAGCACGCTCATCATCTCCTGTCCTCCAGAAGCTCCCTGCAAGGTTAGTCAGAGTCAATAAGCCTTCTGCAAAGGTTAAGGAGACCTATAAGAAAGGCATTATGCAAACAGTGGTCTCTCTAGATCCAGCACACCACAAATAAAGTGCCATAATGTCTTTGTTCAGCCATGTTGTTGAGCCATCTATACACTACGACACTGAGTACTGTGTGAATACAAACACTGAAAGACAGCATATCAGATGGCATGAACTGGCACAAATACAATTATTATTTGTTAATCCCTCATCAAGGAGATTTTGATTTACGCAGTGAGCTGATGGATTCCTTTATCATCATGACTCATCGCTTACTTTAGCTGGAAATGACTGACTTCAAAACCCACTTTGTAGACTTTCATTTACCGAGCACATCCTAACTTCTCACTCCTAAAGAACCTTGGCTTGCCGGGTTATTTGCACAAACAGAGGGGAGGACAAACAGGAGAGCGTCCTCCAGCTGAGATTTACTGTCCTGTAAATGCCAGAGGATTAATTAACACATTTTAAGACCATAAATCATATTTATTGCGAAGATGATGATGATTTTAAACACTGCTCAGGTAAACCTCAAAACCAACAGGAGTCACGGCAACCTTTCATCTCCTGAACCCGACCACGTGGTTCGGTGCTAGTTTCTGTCAGACGACAGCTTTCATTTGCTTACTACTCTCAGTTACGAGGAATGTGGATTAATCATTTTCTCTTCATTACAGGCTGTAGTTCCCTCAAGGGAACAGAAGAGGGTTAAGGGAAGTGCTACGGAAGAAACGCTCTGTCCATGTTTCTTGTATAGAATTCAAATCCTAGACCCCTGGTTGCCAAATATATTGGCTTGTGTCCATTTATAGCCTCCATGTCAATGAAGTAAGCACTTCATTGAAAAACTTTCAGAAGAAAAGATCTGAGAAAAGTCAGAAACATAGTTTTGTGTCGCATACTCTTCTTTACCATCCTTCTAATCATGTTTCAGTCCCTCAGATTTATTTGCTGATCCCGCCGGTGCTCCCGACCTTCAGGCTGGAAACTACTGTCCCCTTTAACTGTGTAAAAAAACAACTTGCAACTGTGAATTTGCTGGAAATGGACAACTTATGTCTACGATTGGCCTCTAACGACTTCAAATGTCAGCTGCACGGAGCAAAGCTCAGTAAATCTATAACAACGACGTGGAATACAAAGATCTCCCAGGTTTTGCACAGATTACACGTCTACTTCAGCTGCTGAGACACTGGAGGTAATCCAGGGAAACTTTGTGAGTGGAAAAGCTTTTTTGGTCTCCATATCTCTGTGATGGAATTATGTGTACCAAAATTAGAGTGCAAATTTGAATCAAACCTCTAAGCGAGATCTGTGGGTTCTTGGCAGTGAGGGGGGAACACAACAGGATTCTCGCACATATGCCATGCACATCCGCGAGAAGCTCAGCAGGCTGCCAACACCAAAGTGTTCATCACTCTCCACCCACTCCTTTTCATAAAACAGAACAGAAGAGACAAAAATCCCCACAGTATCGGAGCACGACCAATCAGTGTTGAGGATCAAACAGCAGACGTTCAAGGAGAATGAAATGCCCCCATTGATTGGCCGCACCGCTTCGGTCCCCTCTGCACAGTCCTCCAATCGATACCCTAGAGATAAGCAGCCGTCAGCCACTGATTGGCGATATATAATCGTTGTGGCTGCACGGTCGACTGATGACTTCTTGTCGTCTTGGTCAAGTCTCTCTAGAGCGACTCGGACCAGCACGCCAAGGGCAACCGAGCAACCAACCAACCAACCAACCAACACCTCCACCAAGATCATCGTCATCAAAATGGCATCAAACCACCACATATTGAACCAAACCGCCCTTTATTTATGTTAGTTATCTCCTCCCCTTTTGATTGGCTGACACACAAACCTGTGCACTGGCTAATCAGTCGGGGTCGAAGCTTTGCAAGGTGAGAGTAAAGCGTAACGCGGCAACAAGGATAAATTACCTGAAAGGGAGCCGCTGTTATCGCGTTGTTTGTTTTTCAAAAGACAATGAAATAAATAAATGAAAAAAAGAAGAAAAAAAAAGGTTCAGAGAAAATGAAATGATGGCGTGGCGGTGTTTTGTGAAATTGTGCTGTCAAACGTTTCTCCTTTCTAATTTCCTGGAGCGCAGATGATGGAGCACGTGTGCTGACAGCTGAATCTGATAAAAAAAAAAGAAAGGCTTCTCCTCTCTTTCCACCTCACGAGCATTTTTAGGCGACATTTATAAGTATAATAATAAAACAATTAATCTGTGGCAAATGACAATTGACAGATACCACGACCTTGTGTGCATTTTTTTTACTATGGTCATTTATTAAAGTGTCAAAGCTGACAGACTCAGACGTAAATACAAAACACTGTGAGTGAGGAAGTCTAATGTTATTTTACCAGCACAACGTTATTTCAATGGTGCTTACGTACACTTTATGGAAACAGGTAGAAGCTCCTACAGATATTCAGAAATCTATTACATTTCCTCTGATGTATTGACTTTTAATAACTGTGGAAGCTGCTACTCTGTTTAGAAATGTACAAAGCTCTCCGAGCGAGCACTCCTGTGTGTGTGTGTGTCTGTACGTTTGATGGGACCGTCCCAGCACAACTGTCACTTCGCTCCCCTGTTACAGGTGCTCCACACAGGGGAGCTGGCAGCTCTGACGGACGCCTCCTCCTAGGGATTTATGGGAAATGACAGCTCCCGCTAAATAAAGCCGGAGTGGCTGGGGAAGGGAAGACAACGGAAGTTCCCAACCACGAGTGCACAGGGCTGACACCAGCTGAAATTTATTTCCTCGGCTCTGCCTGGCAATTTAGTTGGAAATGTGCTATTCATATTTCTGGGCCTGAAAAGGAGAGAGGTGGGGGGGCGGCGGGGGGGAGGAGAGAGAGCGAGACAGAGCGCCCCGCCCTTAATCTACTTCCTCTGTTTGGGGTAATGGTCTACAAGGTTTTTCTGCCAGCGAAAATCACATTTCTTACATGGCTGCCTCTTGATGAATTATTTCACATTTCACTTACTTACCTTTTTAAAAGTTAATCTACATCAATAACGTTAAAGGAAATTTTCACAGCTACAAATGAACAGTTCCCCCTTATTCAAACTCGAAAGGTGTGGAGCGTCTGGCTGCTTGAAAAGTCCATTTCAAACTCCATCATTTAACCGTTCGACAGTATATGTGAATGCACACGGGCCGAGCCGGCGTTCTGATTTTCTACGTATTTAAATATGGACCATCTTTAATTGAGCAGAAACGGATGTGGAGAACAGTGCTGAACTAATACTGAGGCTGAAATATCATTATGCTGATGGAAACCGGGCTCTCTGACTTTTATTGGCAGCTCCCGAGCTAAATGTGTGGTTCAATTCAGAGGCGGCCATTGCTGCAGAGGCAAAGTAATCGACTTTGGGACAAAATGGTGTGGAAAATGACGTGTAGGCCATTGCCTGAAGCCAACCTGGTGCGGGCAGAAATCTATCAGTCAGGTGCACACAAACATTGGCATTTTCACAAATGTGATTTAGTCGACGATACTGGGGAGCTGATGTGCTGGACCAGTGCTCCTGGTGAAAGAAATCTACTATTTCAAGCCATGCAATCTGCTGCTCCTGCTGCTGAAGATGTCTGTTCATTTGGTGCAGTTTGAACTCTGTCATGTTCAAATAAAACAGTGTTTTACGTATGAAACCCTGCAGCATATGTGGGTCAAAATAACGTGAACCCTGCGAGCATTTGAGTTTAAATTTTAACTCTCCAACCTCATTCAAGTGGTTTCCTCCTCAGCCTGTAGAAAATCATTCCTTTGTTTTGAGCTGAACGCAAGATTCACTGCTGTTCCACACTACTGTGAAGAGTATTTTTGGCTCAGTGCTGCCAAAGTTTGGACACAGCCATTTATAATTCTCTCACAAGGAAAGCAGCTTGCTTCTTTTTCCAAGCAGACTCCATGGGACGCAGACTGGTCCATGCTGTCATGTGGTCTGCTCGCAGAATCACATTCATTCTGAGCAGCTCAAGCTTTAGCGAGCGCCAAAGCCCCCCCCAAAAAAACCCGTCCTCGACCAGTAAACCACACATTAACCATCACAATATGACACAATTAAACAGCGTTTATGTGGACGGCCTTTTAGCTGTGAGAGAGTCTCAACTGTTACATCAGCTTCTAAACCTCCGATTCAGAGCGTGTCTCTCCGAGCAGTGAGCCTGGAGGAGCAACAGTCACACCCACACACTTGTGCACACACACAAATACACTTGCAGAGCCACAGAGCAGATCAAGTGTGCCTGGAGAGCTCTATAGAGAGGCCAGTTTTCCTCATTAGACGGCGTGTGCACCACTCTCCAAAAAAACCCTCACTCTAATCACTGTCACCAGACCTCGGCTGAAAAACAGATAATTAATGTTGGGCCCTGCCTCAACCGGCTTCCATGCTAAACAGCTCTGTGTACATATGTGTGCGCATGTGTGTGGGTGTCTGCATGTTTGTCTATTTGGAGTCTGTCGATGTAGGAGGCCCCCCCCCGGGGGACCGCGGATGCTCAAGCCATCCACAACAACGATTTCTCTCCAGGCTCGCATAAGGCTGCAGAAGAACAATTGCGCGCCACATAATGCACAAAATTTACAGAAGAAATGTCCCAGTGTACCACAAAAGCCGTCTGCGGCGGCTCCTTCTTCCTGGCGTCTCCATCTTGAGACGCTGGTTTTGTAACGTCTCACCCTTTTTGCTCCAGGAGTGCCCTTTGAGTTCCCCTTCACCCATTTGTTAAATGGAATGGACTTTTTAATCGTGTGCTTTGCAGAGCAGATTTATTTATGTTCTTCTTTCCCTTCCTAAAGGCGGTTATTAATACCATAAATATTTGATGATACTTTGCGTGACCCGGCAGAGAATGACACAGAGGGGTAATGAAGGTTAACGCTGGGGGTACAGGCTGATTAAATAGCGACTGAGTGGCAAAAGCCCACCCAGGGCTGCCATAAACTTTTTAATATGAAGGTCTAAATAAACACTTTGTTCACAGGTACGGGACAACTTTAACAAGGTAATTTACACAAACACATTGTTCTACCTGCCCCTGGTGATATCCAGCCATGTAAATAGTTTGGGTTTATGTGCCCAGGTTTGGGGATATCCGTCTTATACCCCCCTACAACCAATTAGTCAACAGACATGACAGCTGAATCACTGAATCGACTGATTAATCAAGCAACTATTTTCTGAAGAAAGAATCAAGGATTCACAGGTTCCAGCTTCTCAAATGTGAATATTTCCTGGTTTTCTTGGCGGTAAACTAAATATCTAACTATATAAGATGCAACCATGGGCTCTAGCAACTTGTGATGTAACGTTATATATATATATATATATATATATATATATATATATATATATATATATTGTACGATATTATTGTGGAATTGTATTTGAGTTTGAATGTATTGTATTTGATAATGTACAAAGATCATCTGTTCTTAGATTTAATGCTCTTTTGGATTCTGCCATTGGCAGCGATGTTCTTACTCACAGCACTTACAGGTTTGATGAGACGTCTTGTTGTTTTCCATCATGGTTCTATGCACTTTATGTAAAGCTCTGATCTGGAAGTGGCTCTGGATAAAAGCGTCTGCTAA